>JAMPIV010002118.1:0-66097 GCA_024509875.1 Oreohelix idahoensis | reverse complement strand
GAAGAATCCATGCATCACCAACTTTATGGATGATATTCTCATAGCAACAGAAACATTTGAGGAACACATTAACTCTCTGAGTATGTTGTTTGATCGACTGAGAGAGACCAATTTGACAGCTAGACCGACGAAATGCTGTGTTGGATGTAAAGAGCTGGAATTCTTGGGCCACACAGTACATCAGGGAAACATGACCCCTGACCCCAAGAACCTGGAGAAATTAAAAAAAGCACCAAGACCACAAACAAAAAAAGATGTGCGATCTTTTGTCTCATTATGTGGTTTTTACCAAAAGTATATAAAAAACTTTAACTCCATATGTGCTCCATTGACTGATTTAACGCGCAAAGGAAATCCTGATAGAATTATTTGGACGGCGCAATGTGAATTAGCATACCAAGAATTGAAAGAAAAGCTCACAAGCAGGCCTATTTTGAAATTACCTGACTTAAGTCAAGAATTCATTCTGAGAACGGATGCGAGTAATATCGGTTTGGGTGCAGCTCTATTACAACGGTCAAATTCACTTGATGGGGAATTAACCCCAGTTGCTTATGCTAGCCGTAAGTTGAACACAGCAGAACAAAAATATTCAACAAGTGAAAAAGAATGTCTGGCAGTCATCTGGGGTATAAAAAAGTTCCAGATTTATCTCTATGGACAATCATTTAGGATCCAGACAGATCATAAACCACTCGTGTGTCTGTCACAAGCAAGGCATGAAAATGATAGGTTATTACGCTAGTCTTTGCTCTTACAGCCATTCCAGTTTACTATAGAGTACATTCCCGGAAAAACTAATGTGGGAGCTGATTTGTTAAGCAGACATCCATACGACGAACATCAGAGTAGTCATCAGGCATAGATAGTAAATTCATCTATGTGTATTTAGAAATAGGAACTGACATATGATCGTCTGTTCTAAAGGGGGGGGGGCATGTGTAGTGAATTTCTAAATACAATATCTAAATTAATATATAACAATATCGGGCATAAAGGAAAAGATAAGAAAGTATAAAAGAATTTTCTGCTAGAACTGTTGGTATCGCCTACGCCTTCAGATTATTATTTGCTAACGAATAGCCGAACAAAACGGTACCCAAATTTTTCAAATTCGTCCTTGACATAATCACTTTTCCTAGTTCTAAGAAAATATGTGCTTAAAATGCATTGTGGAACGAGGAGGGGAAAGGATAGATGAAATGCTAATTCGTTTCGCATTGATTTTAAACTAAAAGCCAATACTAGCACAGGGGCAAGCCTTGCCTTAGGGGTTTCCCCAAAATACGAGGAAAAAGTTAGAACATGTAGACAACTCGTGTCACAAAAACAACCTTAGCTCTTATTTCAAAGGACGTAATTATCACGTAAATAGAGAAGACAGCACATGGAAAAGAATTGAACGTGTAGTAGACTAAACATAAAAAACACTAACTTAGAAAAAAAAACTGTGTACTTCTGAACCAAGCCAACTAGTCCCATATAAATTGTATATTCGTGTACCTTAGGACTTGTTGACAAAGAATATGGTAATAGTTACGCAAATAGTCCATTAATTAACTAATTATAGCCATAATACTATAGTGGATCCGACCAGACTGTCAAGTAAAGATCATGCCTGCTTGTAATTTTTTATGGCATGTTTTGAAAAAACGACTTTGGGTAAATGAGGTTAAAAGGTACGGGATATTTGATTGGGTAGACTTTAAAGGAAGGCGATGCATGATTGGTTGACCTAAAACTAAAAATATATTTGCCTTGGAAACATATTGGGAGTTGTTATTTGAAACGATAGATTCAAAAATAAATGTAAACATGGTCCCATTGGACAAAGCAGTAGATACTGGTACGAAACGGGGACTGTTCACTGCCATTTCAAGTAAATTTTGTGTAAAGCAAGATCGATGAGAGCAGGCGGAGAAATTTTCTAACATAGGAAAAGCCTGGACATAGGGCAGATCGAAAATGTGCCATATTCTATTGCCTAGTCATCGTTTAATTGTGTTATTTCCTTGCATCTATGAGGGTTTTGGTTGCTGTCAATAACTGGTGCCAGACTACAGTGGGCCGATATATTCATGCCACAGTCTTGCCTTTTTCGGAGACAACTGTAAACCACCATCATTCTTGAAGAAGTGGGAGCTGAAGGTTGTCGTTCAGCGAAGTGCAGGAAGATTCCTACATCATATTACAAAGATAGGTGCATGTTTCGGCACCTGATCGCTCAACTAACATTATATTACAAATAAGAAACTGGGAATAGTGATATAAACATTCCATCAGTGTTCACAAAAACTTACAAACAACATGCAGAGATGATGATAGTAAACAATCAACCAGTGTATACTAGAAGTCACCTCAGTTAGACAATACAACTACACCTTTATATAATAATATGTGTATTATGGTCAGAAGACCCATTGTGTAAATTGATTGATGTAATTAATTTCTATGATTTCACTATTGATTGTCAGTCCTGATTCCAAATAAATCAGATTCAGGACAATAAATTGAAAATATTAACTTTACCAAACTTTCAACCACTGACTTACTAAAGATAGTCTTTTAAAGTGTAGTTTGTATGTGATTGTCGTGGTACTGTTGTGTTGTATTAGATAATAAAATAAATTGTGTAATTGTTTGTATGTTTAGTTGGTTAATGCAACCTTACACTAACATTTCATAACCCTAGACACCAAACGTAGTCATCTTACATTCTATCTAGAATAAGTCTGAATGAGATCATAGTGGTGGTAGTAGAAAGGTGCCCTGGAAATTTACTCTAATATTTATTATATTCAGGGACCTTCACAGCTGACCTCATTCAGTACACTAAGATTTCTTAACAACAAACTGTATTAACATCAACCCACCACAATAGGTCAAACAAAACGAGGGAATAAAGATCACAGATACCAAGAAATAAATTTAGTTATTATGGATAGGACACATCACACCCCTGGGAATAACATGCAACCCAGACAGAAAGAAACACCAAAGAAAAACGTAATTCACCAGAAACAGATTGATGGTTACACACAGACAACCCCCATTAATTATATCATCTGGCACGAGGAGAAAGATATCATCACGAAGGCCCACGCGAAACAACTCAGGCGTGATGACCACCGACGCATTACGCCAATGACGACATCTACTCGACCAGTTCGGAATGCCACGTTACATTACCAACCCTCTAGTCATACCTTATCAGAAACGACGGACTCTGAATCCGACCAATGTGATCATATACCTGCGCCACCCACAGATGCAATACAACAACTCATACGTGAAAGAGAATCCTCTAAAAGTGAAGATGACATTCCCCTGACAGAAATACACCAACGTCTTCAATACCGTGACTCAAGTATACGGAATGATGAAAACGTTCTGCCGACATCACAAAAGGAAAGTACTGCATCTGCCTTTGTACAGACTCAAACGTATTCACGCAGCGAACATTCATCCGCCAATTGCCATACCCCCAAATCTGAATGGGATAGTGACGAAATCAGACCGTTAATACATTACAGAGATACAGCTGTTTCTCCCACACAGACAAATCCTGATCGTTATATTCAGCGACAAACAGAGACGATTCTACATACCGACCCAGCATCAAACGATTACTCACATGAAACAAACGGAGACACAGCAACTAACCTATATCAACAAGAGACAGATATAGATACGCTAGACCCGGATAGCAGCGTGCAATCCATGGACAACGCTCCACCACTTGTGATCCGCACCACTGTAAAACGCCATTACCTTCCTTCTTCTGACGATTCGCTTTCAGTCACCAAGTTCGTGAAATTGCCACAGGAACATGTTAGAAGGAAAATACGAACAAAGAGTAGATATGCTTCCAAACAGAAAGAAGACTCGCCAGTCACGCCCCCCTCCCCCAGCTGAATTGCAATCATCAACGATTTCTCCAGCTTGCCGACAATCAGTCAAGGCCACGTCACATACTGTATAACAGTACGATTCTAGACTGTCTAGCCGAGAGATTGCAATGCTGGACATGGTAAAGAAACTCAAAGAAATGGCAAAGATTTTTATAGGCACCCAGTAGTGTCCTATGTGCTTGTTAATACAAGTACTCAATCAACGCACATGTGTATATTTTCTTTTTACCAACGATTATTTTTTGGAGCCGAACAACGAAGTCACATTTTTATCATTTTTTTTTGTGTGACAAATCACGTCTCTCGCTTTTTTTTATTTTTTTTTTTTGGTGCGCAAAAGTCCCACGAACATTTTTTTTCAGATTACATGAAGATGACAGTTCCTCGATGACCCAGTGCCTGAGTTGAATTGTCACAGCCACTCCTGCTATCAGAGTTTCCACTGTGAAGTAACCGCTGATGATCAGATCACCTCCAGAGGAACCGGAATGTTGTCATATATTTTTTTTTATGATTTTAGTACTAACACCTGTTAAAAGTATATTTTCCACTTTCATTCATCATGTTTTTGACTCCACTTCTAGGGCAGATTACAAGAATATATAATGTTTCCATACTTTATGTTACAGATTATGCCATACTATCATACTGATTTGAAACATGACAATTTATTTAGGATTGTTGAACAAGTTATGCATTTCCACAGAAAATAGCAGTTTATAAGTTGCATAACCACACTTACTAGTTAGAGATGGTTTTGATGTTATATTTAAACAATTCACAACCATAGAGTCCAGATTACATGAATCGCATACAATTTTAATGTTAATGATTCACACATTGACTATTCATCATCTTTCACTCTTTCGCCCTTACAGTCTTTCCTTGTTGTTCTAGAGATCAACTTGTTCTTTTCACATGCATCTTTAGATATTCACGCGTGAACCTTTGCACTATGCACTAATTGTCATTCTGTCCATTATCCTTGATGCAACCTTCTCTAGATGATTTATATTCCACTCATTCCTCTATACTAGGAACTTTTCTCTATTACAGCGATACTATCATACATCCCTTGACAGAGTATAAGTGGAACGAACCATTTATTTTTTTCTGTAATTTATAAACATAATTGTTGTAGTATGCCATCCTTTCTCCACAGAGATATATTTTGAGTGTACAACCCCACATTTTTTGTGGGTACTGTTAATATTTTTTTATTACCATGTTTCAAATCCATTCTGTTTATGTAATAGCCATTTTTTTTAAATAGTGAAATTAAACCACTTTGTAGATTTAAAAAAAAAAATTGTGTATGATGAAAATGTCACAAAATAGTCATTTACCATGATTGTACACCCAACATTTGATTCACTATTACAGGGCGAATGAGACTTCTTTTTCCACTCCACCCCTCACACCCCTGTTTACTCGTTTCCTTTTCTCACTCTGAGAAAATATTCTGGAATTATGATTTTTCTCTCCTAACTATCATCAACTTCAATTACAATTTTGTTGTAATCTGGAGACCTTTTGTTTTCTTTCTTTCCATCACGAGACCACAATTACTATTATTACAACTTGCTGACAACATGTTATATTGACTGTTCTTATTCGCTTTCTGAGCTAACTCTTATTGTCACCCCACTGATAGACTTCATCACACCCAGGAATCAGCTTTATTGATAGTGATTTTTGGAGTCATTGTATTATTCAATTATTATTATGGTTTGCTTAAAAATTTTTACAAACAGAATGAATATTGGTAGACATGAAAAGAAATAGATTGATGGGAATGTTGACATAAATTAGAGATGCTAATATCCCTACACCACCCGCACACATGTTCATGAGACCACACAGATGACTGTTTTTTTTTGCACCCATTGTTCCCCATGTGTTCCATAGTGTCATTTCATCCCCCACTGAACCGCCCCACACATATTGTATTGACTGGTTTTATGATAGCAGCTGACATGGATATGACATTGAAGAAAACAGAACACTACATGATATTGTGAAACTACTGTTTGCACATGATGCATATGCCATTATTGCCCTCATGATAATATGGTATTGACTACTTTTTATGATTGCAGCTGACATAGTTATGACATTGAAGAAAATAGAACACTACATGATATTGTGAAACTACTGTTTGCACATGATGCATATGCCATTATTGCCCTCATGATAATATGGTATTGACTAGTTTTTATGATTGCAGCTGACTTGGATATGACATTGAAGAAAAAAGAATACTACATGATATTGTGAAACTATTGTTTGCACATGATGCATATGCCATTACTGTCCCTCGGATAATATTATACATTAAATATTTCTGTCTTTACGTAAACACGGGACAGATGAAAAAATGACTGAAATTTATTTATGCACAAAAGATGAGATTATGAGACTGATGACAGGAGATAGTCTCTAATATACAAGTGATGATGTTGATCTTTGATATTGATACATGCCTATGCTATATATGCATTTCTAACTTTGTTATAAACTAGACAATTCTGTCTTTACGTAGTCACGTGACAGATAGTCAAAAATGACTGACACATTTTGAAATTGAATACAGCTTTGAAATACTGGGAAATGATGGTCCCATATGATTAATAATATATCGGTTGAAAATGATACCCCTCCTGAGGATATACGTGTTAAGGATACACACGATGGATATATATGATTAATAATACATAAGTTGAAAATGATACCCCTCCTGAGGATATACGTGTTAAAGATACACACGATGGATATATATGATAAAAATACATAGGTTGAAAATGATACCGTACTGAAGATGTCCATGTTGCAGATACCTATGATGAAGATATATACTGATGATACGTAAGTTGAATACGATACCTATGTCAGGGACACACATGCTGTTGTTGAAATTAAGACATTATAGTTAATGGAAAGATTCTGCCTTTACGTGATCACGTGACAGATACTTAAGTAGAACTGATAACACTTTCATGGACCAGTCCATTTGACATTGCATTTGACGGTATTACTATAACCTATATTGCTTTCTGCGACTGTGCGTAACAGGTTGACTAGCTGAGCACTTTTCACCCCTGACATGATGATATTTCCATCCCTTTCCCTTACGTGCACTGTGGAGATAATTTTTGTAAGATTATAGCCTGCCCATCTGACTAACTCAGACTATAACAGTTCTGACAGCAGATGTTACAGACACAAATGATCTGACAAATCTTCGTCTCAGAAGGCAGATTCAGTGTTGCACTTGTAATAATGTAAATTATATTTTTTTCACCTTGTCAATTGTGCTGACATATTGAGATGTTCATTGTTGAATTATGGTTAAATGAATTTTGACAAATGTATTTTTGGACATTGTTTAGCTAACATACTAATGCATTATGGATGACTTACTTAGAAAATAATAACACGTGAATACTTAGAAATAACCTGGAGATTTTATGAATGGACTACCATTGTCATTATACAATGTGGATACTTAGACATAACTTGGAACTTTTATGAATGGACTACCATTGTCATTATACAATGTGGATACTTAGAAATAACTTGGAGATATTATGGATGGACTACAATTATACTTATACAATGTGGATACTTCAAAATACATTGGATGCATTTTGGTTGGAGTACTAGAAAAGTTTTATAACACATGTTTTGAACTACATTTGAGTTGGTTGATATATGAGTCAATATAACAAATTTTGCACTGTTACCACTTTGTACATTTCTGGGTAGCACATTTTAGATTGATGTTAACAATTTTGTTGTTCAAGGCTGCCACTCGGCAAAATTTTGATAGCCTAGGTACTGATACGATCTAACAAATTGTATAATGATGTCCATTTGTAAAGCTTGGTTAGAGTATGACAGTCTGATAATGTATATATACAAGAGCCCCCGGTTAATGACTTAAGTCACATTTTTCTGGAAAATTTTTTGGACTTAGACATTTTTTTTTTGGGGGGGGGGGGGGGGGAGATTTTTTTTCTTGCATTAATACTACTCAAATGTCTCCCTGCTGGATACATTTGCATGGCCCCGGGATCTATATGTGGCCGTCTGACCGACCACTTGAGAATTTATTCGTGCTAGAGTCTAGTCATAATAACTAAATAAAAAAATAATACCATTCCCTATAATAAACAAGCAGAATTCTTAACTTGAATAAAAGTAACTCGAGAAACTTAAGAGTAGGGTACAAAATGGTTGGAAAGCAGCTGGGTCAGCGTTTGAGATAATGCACGCTAAATTTACCCGACAGTTGTCATAGAAATAAGGATGCAGGTTAAAGATAGTGACATCACGTCTTCAGCACGTGATATTTAACCAGTGAGAAACGTGGCCAGCTCAAGCTCACTACGAAATTGTCGGCAAGAAATTAGTTACCGACGGGCAGTCCTGAAGAAAAGAGCAGTGTTGCAAGACGTGTAATTACAGTCTGACTCTTTTAGTTGAGGTTCTCAACATTTATTGTGCCTGAAATTCAGATACGTGTATTTGTACACATGGAACTAGTATTGTTATTCGATTTACAAGTAAGTAAATTTTCGCCCTGCAAATGTTTATTTCAGTTACATTAGATATATTATGAAAATACAGATAAGCCTAACTGAGAGGATGAAAATGAAGGACATATAAGAAAAATGGTCGATTAAGCTTGAATTAGAGAATAAAGCAAATGAAGAAAACTACAAAGGAAATAAAGTAAATATGAGACTTTGATAATCAAGGAAAATCGAAGAATATGAAATTGGTAACGACTATTATAAGAAAATTTGTTGATGAAAGTGAAGACAGGAAATATGTTAATCATGAGAAGAACATACGACCAGTTTCGTCTGATGTATAAAATTGTATAAATTGTTAAAACCTTGTATGAAAACCATTTGAAAAGTTTGATGTTAAATAAAGCATTTTAAATGAACAAGGCTGTTGAGGATTATTTGCCTGTTGGATAACGTAGACGCATTTTCCAGGTTCACAAATCTTAGCCACTAAAGCTCTCCACGTTCACCACCTGTAGAAGGTACGAACGGACCTTATACACAGATAGGGTCTAAGTAATCAACACCTCTGGCGAGCGATAAGCCAGTACATATTACAAAGACTTAGACATGGATTAACAAAACAAAAACAAAAAAAATAAGAAAACGAAAAGGAAGTTCATAATAGATAATTGGTGCCTGTTCCAGTCGTAAAGCGTCAAACCGGTTACATAATCCATAATTGGTATCGTGCCCAGTCCCACAAGGAAATAATACTGGGTGACACGGTTACAGTATGACTATATCTTGTTGTGGTATTTCATGGTGCAATCCAGCTATCGTTTCCTGCATTTATTCTCATTATATTTGACATTTCCCAGTGATTTTCAGACTCATTTAATGCGATCTTTCATCAAGTATTTTCTTTTTATCTTATATCTTATTACGGTTATGCGACTGAAGAGTCATTTCATCGACAATAGTTAGACCAGCCGTTCTCAACCTTTCCCTCCTGAAGGTACCCTTGAAATAATTTTCAGGTCTCAGGGAACCCTGCATAAAAATTATTATATCTAAATCTCATGGCGCCTTAGCGTGATCAGTAAGTTGTAAATATAATAATCCAATAAAAATTATCAATGCTATTTTGAGAAGAGAATGATTTTTTTCCTGTGGATCTGTTTACTTTTGCCAACTTATTAGTCTACTCCTTGTGTGTGGTTCACCACCCTCATAAAGGATATCACCTCTAATGTAAGTCAGTAGTGTAGATGGCAGAAACTTTAGTTTTTCGTTTTCTTTTTCTTTTTGGTTGTTTTATTTTAAATTTCCAACTTAATTTTTTTAAAACCTTATCCAAGTAGGTGTAAAAGTTTTATCACAAATTTCTACTCCACAAGATGCTAGTGAAATATGGTATGTGCGAGAATAAACACGCTCCTATTCTGCCCTGCCATGGAGGGCTACTCGGTCGACTGCCCACCACTGCCAGCAGTAATATCGCCCGACTCGCAAAGTTAAAAAAGCGACGTTTATTTTGTTCCAATCACGATCTCTCGCGTAACCCTTAGCTACATCTCTCGTAACCCTAGGGTTCCGTGGAACCCCTTTTGAGAGACCCTGATCTAGCTCGTCAAGCTGTTTAGTTAGAGTCCACTGGATTTCATTTCTGTTAAGTCGATGTTTACTTAACCCAATCTATAGCCGATAAGAAGAGATCTGGTGACAAGAGGCATGACTATCCCACTCCAGTTCCCAAATGGTTCTATATGTTATCCTACATGAAGAATTCTATATGTCATGCCTTCATATGTTTTCTTCATTACGTTAGTGATCTTCAGGTGTACTCCATAATGTCTCATCATTTTCGAAAGTAATTCCATGTCTAAAATAATATATGTCTTTTATATGTCCACAAATCCAGAGTAAATTGGAAAAAGTAATGATGACAATTACATACATGATGATAATGATATTACAGTCGTGATGATGATAAAGCTGATGATAATAATAATGGTGAAGATAAGTGTGATGTTGTTGATAGTGATGATAATAGTGATGAGGATGATGATAAAGATTATGATTATAACGATCACAGTCATGATTTGGTCACAGTCATGATTAAGATGCCGCTGACGTAGCTAATGATGATGATAATAATGATGCTCACAGTGATTATAGTAATTAAGATGACTATTATTGTCGTAACGGTAATTAGGATCAAAATGGCGATGATAGTTATGATGAATATGATGAAGATGCATAATTATTATGCGAATGATGACGATGATGATGGTGATAATGACTACTTTCGTGATAATGGTAGCATCACAGTCGGGATGAGTATAATCACAGTCATGTTGACGGTGGTAACGATGATCAAACTCCATAATTCTCGCCGTTTGTACGTCGGTCACATCTAAGGGATGCAACTGTGGTTGAAAGTTAGACATTAATTGTATTGTTTCCCTTATATGTACTCTCCCGAAAATAGTAACACTCAACGAAGAAAAGTCGGCGTAGAACCCAGTTTCATTCTGGAAACGGATTTAACTCATCATTTTGTTAAAAATAACCTTAAAATGTAAGTTTTGATCGTTTCTTCAAGACAACATTTTAATTTAAAGTATTGCAGATTGCATTCTGAAGTTATGTGATACACGGCGAGAAATGAAAAAGGTTAAGAAAGAGGTTCCTGAAGCAGCATGGCAATACAGTATGGTGAATAAAAATATTAGGAAGTAAATGAAACAGGCCAAAGAAAAATGGGTAGCTGATCAATGTGAGTCCATTAATACGGGGCTAATAAAAGGTAACAGCAAGGCAGCTTTTGACACATTAAGAAAACTATCAAAACCCCAACAGCCCAGGGTAACTGTCATAGAAGATAGCAATGGGGCTCTGCTCAATGAAAAAACAGCTGTAATGAGAAGATGGACAGAATATTGTAAAGAATTATATAACTGTAAACTTGACACTAACTTAGGCATATTAAGGTAGTAGGCTACCCACAAAAGATTTAAAAAAATAAAAATCCAACAATTTTCATTTTCATGCTTTAAATCATCGTCAACATGTTCTTGTACTAAAAATAATTCATAGAAGCTTAGAGATACTCTGGTATGATAGGAATCAGTGTTTTTCTACACACACCCCCTTGAGTGATTTGCATAGCAACCAATGTTTATAGTTGGTTACCATGTGAATAATGACCCAACATGAAGGTGCGTAATTGTAAAACTGCGAAATTATAATTATACTGACGCAACAGGAAAAAGATATTTATAACTTTTCCAAGGAGAATCACTCAATGATTTCTTATGAATTTTTCAAAAGTGTGTATCTAGAAAGCTTTGATCGTAAATTTCAGCATTTGTTACATGCATTGTGCATTTTCCCCCACATCAACTCTATTTATTGCTAGTTTTATACTGATTCTGTATAATAGTAGTTAGCAGAGCTTCTTTTGTTCACAATGGGAAATAAGACAAAGTAAGTTCCTTGGAAATCGGTACATCAACAAACCGTTGCCTGAAAATGAGACACCTATTGTCGATAGTGACACTATAAAGCCTCTGTGCTCCTCAGCAAAGAAAATAAAGGTCCAAGAAAGTGAAGGACAAGCTAAAAATGACAACAGAGGAAATGTGTTTATCCTTATGGATGAAGAACTGCTGTTTGTGTTTTTATGCGCTAACTTTAGATGTGACAAATGTTATCAGTACTCACTGACCTGTGAGATCGTCGAAGAGACTCGGGATGGCTTTTGTCATGAAATCAGTATCAAGTGCACAAACTGTGTCGAATGGAATGCCAATTTCAATACTTCTGATGTTTCATCTCCAGCTACTCACAAACACAAAGAAGTAAATGTGCGAATGGTGGCATTTGTGCGTTCTATTGGGAAAGGCCACAGTGCATTGCAGAATTTTTTCGATATACATGAACACAAGTCAACCCATGGCAAAGAAAGCATACAGGAGAACGCTGCACAGGATCTATTCAGCAAGTAAGGACATTGCAATGGAAAGACCCTAAGAGCACCGAAAAGGGGATTCATAGACACTGCAGCTGCAGTTGAAGGAGACCTTTATTCAACAGGAGCTCATTAAACTTCATTTTGTGAGTTCTTTTTCTGTTTTTCTTCGATTTCTGGGAATTGTCTTTTTAACATAATTGGTGATCTTTGAAACAAGATATCTCTGGATCTGTACATTCAATTGACATGAAAATTAACACAGTTGGTTGTCATATAATCTTACAGATTCTGACCTAAAATGGATACAATTGAATTCAAAGTTTTAGTTTTATGACCATCATGCATATATAATGAGGCACAAATATCAAACATTCCAGAAATATAAATTTTGAAAATTCATTAAAAATTAACCTTTCTGTCAATCTCTGTCATTTTAGGTCATAACCTCACGCTATATATAATAATTCAATTTGCCAAGTTTCAGTCAGATCCTTGTACAAATAACATAGTTATGATGTTTTGAAAAAGGTGTATAATTTGTTCACTACGGCGGCCATATTGGATAGCTAATTTGCATAATTAATGAGGTCATTATGTGGACAAAAATTTTAAGTCCATACTAACACTATACCCATGGTTGTTTGATTCTGAAAGGACAATTTGAGTTTTTTACCCTATCAAGGTAGCCTACTACCTTAAACAACATTAAGTGCGAAAACAGGGAACTCGGAAATGCAGCAATATTACGAGAAGAAGTGGAAGAGGCTATATGTTCGATGAAAGGAGGGAAGTCACCGGGTGTGGATAATATCCCAGCAGAGCTCTTGAAATATGGAGGACCAGATATAGTAAAAATCATGACAACAATTTGCCAGAAGATATGGAGTACAAAAAAATGGCCAAAAGAATGGACGCAGTCATTAGTAATACCGCTTCCAAAGAAAGGAAATCTAAAAATGTGCAAGAACTACAGAACCATTAGCCTTATTAGTCATCCAAGTAAGGTGATGTTAAGGATACTTTTGAACAGAATAAAACAGAAATCAGAAGAAATCTTGTCAGAGGAACAGGCTGGCTTTAGACCAAAAAGAAGTACCTCAGAACAAATCTTCAATATTAGATTACTTATCGAAAAACATCTCCAACATCAACACGATTTATACCATAACTTCATCGATTTCACAAAAGCCTTCGATCGAGTCTGGCATGAAGGCTTATGGCAAGTAATGAAAAAATTCAATTTTGATACCAACATCATAGATATCATTGAAGCACTATATAAGGACGCAAGCAGTGCTGTTTTTGCAAGCAACGACATTGGAGAATTTTTCAAAACAACTGTAGGAGTTCGGCAGGGATGTATCCTGTCCCCAGTGCTCTTTAATATTTATCTAGAACATATTATGCAAGAGGCTCTCTACGATTATAAATCAACCATATCGATTGGAGGCCGACCTCTGTGCAACCTACGTTTTGCTGATGATATTGATCTGATAGCTGGATCAGAATCAGAACTTCAAGACCTTACCTCTAGACTGGAGAAAGTAACAAGAACGTATGGGATGGAAATTAATATAGAAAAAAGCAAGATATTGGTGAATAGCCATAAGAAACATGTTCCGACCAACATTACGTTAAATGGGCAAACGTTAGAAGAAGTTAACACCTTTAAATATCTCGGGTCCACTATATGCAGTGATGGAAGATCAATTAAAGAAATCAAGACAAGACTTGAGATGGCCTCAGCTGCCATGACAAGGTTGAATGTGATCTGGAAAAGTAACATCAGTTTTCCTGTGAAGATCAAATTATACAAATCACTTGTATTATCTATTCTCTTGTATGGGTGTGAGAGCTGGACACTCACTGCAGATACGGAGCGAAGGATTCAGGCTTTCGAGCATAAATGTTATAGAAGAATTTTGCGCATTTGCTATAAAGAGCACAAAACAAATGTCTATGTTAGAGAGAAGATAAACACCTATGCAGGCCACCAAGAACCACTTTTGTCAACAGTGAAACGTCGAAAGCTTGCCTGGTTTGGGCATGTAACTCGTCATGACTCCCTTTCGAAAACGATCCTTCAGGGTCGAAGGTAAACGGAGAAGAGGAAGGCAGAGAAAATCCTGGGCTGATAACATCAAAGAATGGGCAGGACACGGTTTTTCCACACTTGTACGCATTGCTGAGGATAGAGAGCAGTGGAGGACCCTGTCTGCTGATGCTTCCACCATGGCACCCCTACGACCCATGACGGGTTACGGGCTGAGATGATGATGATTGCAGACTTATTATTATGGATCAAAATGATAAGATGGCTGCAAAACGAGCTGCAGATGCTAAGAGGAAGAGACGATCGCGTCAATTATTGACGGGTTATTGCTAGTGATAATATAATGATGATGGTCACAGTGATGTTGACGGTGGTAACGATGATGATAATATAATGATGATGGTCACAGTGATGTTGACGATGGTAATGATGATGATAATATAAAAATGATGGTCACAGTGATGTTGACGGTGGTAACGATGATGATAATATAATGATGATGGTCACAGTGATGTTGACGGTGGTAACGATGATGATAATATATTGATGATGGTCACAGTGATGTTGACGGTGGTAACGATGATGATAATATAATGATGATGGTCACAGTGATGTTGACGATGGTAATGATAATGATAATATAATGATGATGGTCACAGTGATGTTGACGGTGGTAACGATGATAATAATATATTGATGATGGTCACAGTCACTGATGACAAAAAAACTAGACAAGCGCCAGTGAAACAGGAGATGAGACGTAGATGTTGGAGATGGATAGGACGCGTAAAGATGATCACGATGATAACAGGGACAACAATGGTGACGACTGTGACTGTGACAGTGACGATGGTGATTATGGTCACAGTCAAGATAATCATGATGATGATTATAATTAATGACAACAATTGTTCTCATATTTAATCGCACATCTCTCCAGATAATGTTATAACATTTGTATAGTTTCATAACTTTCATAAATGAGTACCTGTATAGAATAGGTAGGATTGAAATGGAATGACAAGATAACTAATGTGAGTGAGCAAGCACCAACATAACAAGAGATCAGAAGCAGTCGCTTACGATGGACTGGACATACATTGAGAAAAACCTATTGACAGCATTACCAGACAATCCTCGGGGCAAGAGAAGTTTAGGCGGAACCAAGAACACATGGAGAAGAGAGCTGGAGACGGACATAAAAATGTTAAGGAAAACACGGAAACACCATGAGTTGAAAGTCCGTGACTGGAGACTTGGCTTCTGTTTGATGAAGACCTAAGTTCCGTTGGCAGCTAAAGGACTGATTGATTGACTGATTACTCATTAAAACACACACAGCCAAACTTTATCTTTATCATCAATTTGTATTAAGATCCAAAATAATAGAAGAGGACGGACCTCTTTGAAAAGTACGTATTTTGTATCAAAATAAGAATACAAAAATCAAGAGGAGCTTTCATTGCATTGGGAAATAAATTGTGATTAAGAAAAATCAAGTCCAACACGAATATAAGAATCTTCAGCTCAAATGTCAAGTCAGTCCTATTGTACGGCTCTGAAACTTGGAGAACAACAAAAACAACAACCAAAAAGTTACAAACTTTCATAAATGGGCGCTTGCTCAGAATAGAAGGATTAAAATGGTATGACAAGGTCACCAATATGGAACTGATGACAAGAACCAGACAAGCGCCAGTGGAACAAGAGATGAGAAAAAAGATGCTGGCGATGGACATGACACACAGTGAGGAAACTTGTGGATAGCATTACAAGGCAGTCCTTGTTCTGTACGTCCCAAGATAAGAGAGTCAGAGGTAGACCAAGAAACACACGGAAAAGAGAGCTGGAGAGAGAAGAGAAGATGATTAGGAAGACATAAACGACCTTGACCTGAAGGCACGTGACAGGAGAACTTGACAAATGTTTATTGAAAGCCTATGCTTCTTAACGATATAAAGGATATCGATACTGACCACTACTGTTGTGTTATCAAATGCATTTTTAAAAAGTAGAAAATAAATTGTCCATACATTCTATTGCTTAGAAATAAAGTGGACGACCAATCAGCGCTAATCACTTATTCGTTATATCCTTGACCAAAATTTTACATTTGAGAAAGAAATGACCAATTACTGATTAAATATAACCGATCAGCCACTTTTATTCTATGCAATAAAGTTAATGGAAAATCTGTGTTCTGCTTTTTAAGTGGACGTAGTTACGTTAATAAAAGTGGTCTTTCAAATATATTACTTCACTTGTTTTATGAAGTTATAAGTCATAACTGAATATTATTATTTTCGGAACCGTTGTTACTTCTGTAGAGTGAAATTCTTATTTGAATTAATTGAATATGTGTAAGTTTAAACACATAATGTGTAGCTCAAAAGAAATGTAGTCATTATTAGAGCTGTGTTTGAAACAAAATACTAGCTGACGATTTTGAAGAAACACACTGACGTAATTGGCACATCACCGTTCACCACGCGACACCCGTTGTTTCAAATACGAAAAGCAATATTTATTCCCAGTTCATTATTTCACTTACTTTAGAATTCAAACTTGAATGCAGTAGATTCTAATTATTTTACATTGCATATTGTACAAAATTGGTTTGATCAATATCGATCAAAGCATGTTCGATTAAAATTTAGCGATAAAAGGATCCGTAAGCAAATTTTCAGCAGTCTATAATGAGGGGAACACACGAATTTTGAGTGTCAAAGATTTGAAACACGGTTGATAAATATAACTCATGTGATATTAAATAAAACTGGTTAAAAATGAAAGAAATCATCATGTCCCTTACGAATTTTTTGTCTTTTCTGTGTGAACTTTTAAAATGTTGTTTTGGCAACGATGTACTAATTTCATGATCTGTTAATGCTGCACTATCTCATGGTTAGTTTGATGTCCCAATTTCCCCAGTGGTGATAACCATAAGACTGATTGCTGTGATAAACCGCTCAAATTACGCTAAAGTGGCTGATGTGATGAGTTATAACGTTTTCCTTGTTTATTAATGTTTGAGCTTGCGCCGTGAATCAAGGACAGTACAAAATAAAGTAACTGTTGGAAATCTATGAAACTGGAAAATAGTGCTTAATGTTTAATCATAGGAATCAATTTTACGTGACACGTTTAAACACAAAAGAGCAAAGTAAAAAAAAAACTGACTAAAATTTCGGCTGAAATGATATCGGTAACCTTTAGTGAATTAAGACATAAGAAGTCAAGGTTAAAAAATCAAAAACGAATTTTATATATATATATATATATATATATATATATATATATATATATATATATATATATATATATATATATATATATATATATATATATATATATATATATATATATATATATATATATATATATATATATATATATATATATATATATATATATATATATATATATATATATATATATATATATATATATATATATATATATATATATATATATATATATATATATATATATATATATATACGGCTGGTTGGTCCTAGGTTTCGATTCCTGGTAAGCCTACCACTTATATTTATTTTTCTGTTGTCTCGTGCCATCCTTTATGTCCAACGAGTACCTGTTAATTACCTTTATTTATTTATTTACTTATTCATTAAGAACGGCTAAGACTTCGCATGCCCTCCGAAAAGAGCCTGTCTTACCCAGGCGATTCCAGATCAAGAAATGTCTCGTAATTCTATCAACAGGTATCTTGAATGTGTTCTACCTATTAGCAACGTCATTCAGATCGATGCACCCCAGACCTTCTGTGTAAATTACCAACACTTGAAAGAAACACTGAAGTAGAAAACTAGGTAACCAAAAAAAACTGGTCTGATAGGCTTACAGGGGAATCAAACCCTGCACCACCTGATAGTAGCCATCGCCTCACTACAGGAGTGAATCTTGACTATTCGCACAGCGAACTCAGCACCGCAAAAGAGTGGCTCTTGGCCAGCGGTCATTTTGACGCCCAATGACGTAACTATGGAATATAGGACCGGTGAACGACCCAGACTAATTATAAACGTAATCATTTCTATAGCTTTCTTGTTTACATGAATAGGGCAGATAACACGAGACAACGACCGTAATAATGTGTCTAGTAAATTAAAGAAGAAGATGAGCAGTACTGAGTAACTGGTATGTTTTTATGGTAACACAAGGATGAACAAAAATACAAACACATAGGGAGCTCCGAGGCGTGTTAACAGTAAAAGATAAAATAAAATAGATATGTCCAATACACTCGTGAGAAATAAAATAAGTAGGAAACTAGGCAAAGAAAAAAAAGTGAAATGCTTTTAAGGGAATTGATCCTTGGGCCATCCGAACGGCGTCATTCCTTCGTTGCGCTAGCGTGTGTTACCGGGGCCAGAAAGGGGAGCAATGAATAGTAACACTGTACCCTACCATGCAATCGTAAAAAGCGACTAAGAGGGTTGGGCATGGGGCTGGTTACCACATGTCGTAAAAAACTTTTTACCAAAAAACTTCAACAAACATGGACAAGTCAAATACAGAATATAAATCAACTCAGCCGCCCAAGACAGAAGAAAGTTCTCTGGAAAAGAGGCGCCAGAGAAAGCCGAAAGGAGTCTGGGTTGCCGAATTACCTTTTTTCGTTTAGGAAAATCTCCAGGATTGGCATCTGGAATGTTCGCACTCTGTGTGAATATGGGAAAACTGCACAGGTAGCAGCGGAAATGACAAATTACAGGATTGATATCCTGGGTCTCTGCGAGACACGGTGGAAGGGCATAGAGAGGAGGAGATTGATCACAGGAGAAATGGTGTTGTCCTCAGGACATGAGGAGGAAAGAGCTCACCACAGTGAAGGGGTGGCTATAATGCTGTCCAGGGAAGCACAGAAGGCACTTATAGAATGGGAAGCATTGGGACCCCGAATTATAACAGCAAGGTTTAAATCAGCCAAAAAGAAAGTAAATATAAACATCATCCAGTGTTATGCACCAACAAATGATAAAGAAGAATCGGAGATAGAAGAATATTACACCAGACTACAAAATGTCGTGGACAAAAAGACAAGAAAGGACATCACAATTTTTGGGTTGGGGGGTGGTGTTTTGGGTGGGGGTGCTGGGGTTGGGGGTGGGGGTGGGGGTGTGGGGTGTGGGTGTGGGTTGGGGGTGGGTTTTTTTTTCATGTGTGGTGTTGGGGTGGTGTGGGGGTTTTTTGTGGTTGTGTGTGGGTGTTTTTTGTTTTTGGGGTGTGTTGTGGGTTTTTTTGGTGGGGGGTGTGGTGGGGTTGGGGGGGTGTGGTTTGGGTTGTGGTTGGTGTGTTGTGTTTGTGTTTGTTTTGGGTTTGTGATTTTTTTTGGGTATGTGTGTTTGTTTTTTTTTTTTGTGCTGTTATGTTTGTTTGGTTTTTTTTAGATGTGATTGTTATTTTTTTTTTATGTTTTGTATACATGGGTTTTGGGTATATATAATCTATATGTATTGGTAAAGTTTTTTATATATTTTTTAATATATATATATTTTTGGTATAGATTTGTTTTATTTTTTTTATTTATTTGTATTTTTATATGTTTTATTTTTATTATTATCTATTTTTTTATATATATTTATATTTTTATAATTTTATATTGGGGTTATTTTTATATATATATATATTTATATATATCTATATTTATATATATATATCTAGATATATATTTTAATATATTATAATATATTTTTTTTTTTATATGATATTTATTATATTATATTTATATATAATATCCATTTTACTTTTTATGGGGGATATATTATATATTATTTTTTATTATATGTTTTTATATTATTTATATATATATTTTATATATTTTATATATTATATATAATATTATTATATAAATTTATATATATAATATATTATATATAATATATATGCTATTTATAATAATATGCCCCCTCTTTTATATATTATAATATACTATATATATGTGTGGGTTAATATATTATTTTTATTTATATATTATAATGGGGTACTATATATTATATTTATATATTTTTTTATATATTGGGTATATATATATTTATATTTATACTTATTATATATATATAATATATTTTTATAACATATATAAATATATAATGTTATATATATATATATTTATATTTTTATATGGTTATATATTTATTTTATATTATATATAATGCATTATATGTGTATTTGGTGGGGGGGGGGAAATAATATATATTATAGGTTTATTATATATTTATATATAGGTATATATTTTATATTTATATATATATATATTTTTTATATATATTTATATATATTTATTTATATATATGGTTTATTTAATATATATATATTTATATAGGATATATAGCTCTGTTGTTGGAGTGTGTGTTTTTTAGTTTAAAGTTTGATTGAGGGGTGGGGGTAAACAATTGTAGTGGAATCCCCTTAAAAGGATTGGGGGGGAAGTTAGATTTGTAACTTTACATTTAACATAATGTTTTTAATAATACACTTTATGTTTTTAACAGTTGAAAAATTAATTTGATTAGTTATGGAAAAGGTTTTCAATCACTTGTGATGGGGATTTTAAACTGGAATAAATTTCTGTGTTTCCATCCATTTTTGGGGGCGGGTTGTTAATTTTTCACTTAGATGCCCAATGGTAGTTTCTTTCCCACCGCTGGGTCAGTTCCCTTTCCACTTGGGTATCTTCGCTTCTTTTTCTGGTCAAAGTTCAGGGGGGCCCGCACGTTCCCAGAACGTTAAAGGAGTAGTAACGGCCTAATGTTGGTTATGCGTTATCTGTTTGGGGATAAGACCATCCTTTATGATGGGGGGGGGTCTCGGGTAAAACGTACAGTCCCTCTGCTACCTTTCACTTGGTTTGGTGATGATGTAACTTGGTCTGACCCTGGGTACCACCAATATACTTGGTAGTTAGAAAATTGAAACACGGAATTCGCCTCTTGCTGAGTATGAGTTTTTTTGGTTTTACATTGTTGTTGGTGTGGGGTTCCATCTTTGTGGTGTATGGTACCACCATTTTCCATGTCAGAATTTTAACCTCGATGACGAATTTAAATTTAATCCTCCTCGGGATTAAACTTCCTTTACCATTTAAAACTGGATAGCTTTAGCTTTAACCTTACAATTTTTAAAAGGAAAATGGTTTAAAAGTTAAGATAATATTGTATGTTTTACATATTTGGGGTATACCATTCTCCACTGTTTTTGAAAAAAGTGTTTCACAATAATAACTACCCATTTAGTGTTTCCATTTTATATTTACAACTTCATGGAAAAAGTTTGAGTGAAAACTTTATTGGGTTTTTAAAATGAAATATTTTTCACATAAGACATTTGGGGTACTTTTTTTAAAGCTTGAAAAAGGCCCCCCCCCCTTACATTTATTTTTAATTTTTTTTATGTTTATAGGGACATTTGTTCCAATGGCTTTGAAAAATGTAAAGTATTATTCTTAAGAATTGTACTTTTTTCTTTCATACTTTCCCCTTACCTGCTCCATTATGGGGGGTCCCCCCCCCCCCCCCCCGACCTAAAAAATTTTGACTTTTTCCCAGTTATACCCCTTTGTTACGAAAAAAAAAAACCCCTTATATTTTTTAAACAAAAAAAAGGGCCATTATATATATATTTTGGTTGTATATATATAAAAAAAAAGGGGGCCCCATTAATATATATTTTTCCCCTCAAACCATAAAAAACAAAAACCCATAAAAAAATATATATATATATATATGGGGAGGGAACATTGTTAGGGAATAAAAAAAAAATCAAATGTAAAATCACAAAGGGAAAGTTACGGGGGCCCAATCCAGGGGGTAACAGACGTGTTGACTCAGGTGTAAAAGTAAACAAGAGGGGTGACTCGAATGGTTTGTCTTGTTTGTGGGTTTTTGGGGAGTTGTTGGGTTCTGGGATGTCTTTAATTTTTGGGTGACACCAATTAGTGTTTTCCCCATTTGTGTTTTTTTTTACAGTTTATTAGTTTGTGTGTTTTGGGGGTGGGGATCCCCCCCCATTAATAAATTTGGGCAAAGGAAGATTTTCGTGGGGTGGTGTTGGTGGGGTGGGGGGTTTGGATGTCTTATCTGGTTAAAAAAACAAAAAAAAAAAATTTAAAAGGGGAAAACCGGTTAACAAATAGGGATTTTTTTTTTATTATTCTAGTTATTCACTTTGGCGAGGTCCCCGAGGTTGTCTTGAGCGTAGCTTGGAATTTTTTCACAGTGATTTTAAAACCTTAGCGGAAAATGGTCAGGCCTAATATTCCACTCAATGTTGTTAATGAAATCTAATCAGAAAGAATCCCCAAACCTATTTTTCAAAAACAAGTCCGGGGTGTGGAACTTCCCAAATATTTTTCTTTCATTGGGAAATATTTTTTGCAAAAAGGTCAAGTCGTCCAAATTTATGGTAATAAATGAGGTCTTGGCATAACAATCTCATCCTAAACACTTTAGTAGACTGTCATAGTGGTCTAAATTGTTTTGAATAAAATACATGATTACGTTTAATCCCCCCAAAAATAGTGACCGGATGCGATTTTTTTCATTTTTGTTCTGCCCCAAATGTGGTCACCCCCAGACAAGCTAAACCTCGGGTTTATCTTCTGTGTATGTGTACGCAAATATTTCCGTATCTTATGCGCGTGATTATTATGCACTATCCCAATGTTAACACGTTTTTAATGGGTGCCGCGACTTATAAACCACAAGAATTTTTGTTGTAAACCGGGTTAGCGTCAAGCCCCTATGTTGATGGTAATCATGTCAGCCGCCCAAGATCCTTTGCCTAAAAATGTGATTATTTATACAACCTTACTGGGCGCTTTTAATAAATTCAAAATATCTGGCTTACTTTGCAGATAAATAAGTGAAGACAGAAGAAAAAAAAAACCTAAAACGCAAAGTGCGATAATTGACAGCACATAATTAAACACATTAGTACTCCCAAATGTACCGAAAACTGCCCGATTTTCAGAGAACCAAAGATCGATAGAGGTCGTTCCATTTACGGGCACAGGGAAAAAAAGCAGGGTTTAGGTATGATGAACCTTAGAATGGGGAAAAGGTATTAGCTAAATTCTGGGCTTAAATCAACTTAGCCTTCCCCCCAATAGGAGGAAAGCATTGCATTTCGCGCACATCATAAAAGAAATAATAAAGCAATAATGGAGGGTCACCAGGACTACCGGTTCTGAGAATCAGATTTTTTGATCAACATATGCATAAAGTTTAGAAGTTTAGGTTTTCATTGCATGGCCGGTTTGAAAAAGTATGTAGAGAGAGCAGATTGTCGGTATAAGCCCACCCTTTTCTTCTGGTTGGCTAAAACCTAAAATTTTTTCCAAATCAAGAAAATGTAACAACAGTATATGGCTATAAACACAATCAGTATAATGTGGGATAATCTAAGAGAATTCAGGAAAATTAAGAGAAACAATTTTCAATCACAGTATACCTAACAAATATCCATAGTACTCCAAAACAAGCTGGGGAGATGAAACAGTTGAAAAAAAGATACGGAAAGACCATTGGCAAACAAGTTAAAAAAATATATGTGAACGAGACATGTGAAGAAGTTACTGGAGGAAAATTAGGACTTCAGCACAAAAGGGATGGATTAACAACAGGAAAACCATTAGCAAGATAGGAAGACAGGAAAAACAAGAAAGAGAAAGCATGATTTAAATAGAAAGAAAAACAGAAGAAGCTCCAAAGCCAAAGGCCTCTTTGGAAGTGTTCTTATTAGAAGCAATACAAAGATAGTAAGTAAGAAGAAACATCAACAGAGTCACAAGAGGAAGTATATTGAAGAGTTGGCAAGGGAAGGACAAAGGAAGCTGCAGCCGAAAGGAAAATTGAGGGAACTGTACAACTCAACACAAAGAAATGCTACCAGTGGGAAGTATAAGCAAGGCAAGATGGTCCTCATATTAAGATAAGAATGGAAATTGCTGATTAGAAATATATTACAAGAACAAATGAAGAGGATGGACAGAACTCGTTTTGAGGAGGAACTTTCTCAATTAGATCTGCTGCCAAAACTAATTCCCCAATGAATCCAGCAAGATGAAAGAAGAGCTACAAATTAATGTGAACAAAGACCAAGTAGAGAAGAATATTAAAGAAAGCTACAAAAGCTTCTGAAGAGATGGAAAAGCGAGTTGGTTCCAGATGGAATTCCAGCAGGAGGCATACAAAAAACAGATATTGATACAGTCTACAGAGATTGTATATTACTTGGCAAAGTCTGGGGAGACGAGGAGGCAATTAGAATACCAGCAGAATGGAAGGACGGTTATTCTGGTTCAAGTTGGCCTAAGAAGGGAACATTTACAAGGAGTCTCACAAAATTATAGAGAAGAATAAAACGTTACTATCCAGTCCCAGGGAAAAGTATTAAACAGAATCATCCTTGATAGATTATAGAGTCCATAGACAAGCAACTGAGAGATGAACAAGAGGTTTTCGACAAAAAAGATCATGTTTACAGACCAGATATTCCACATTAGGAATAATAGTTGAACAAAAAGTCTGAATGGAATTCACCGCTGTATTACCATCGGATTCGTGGAACTACGAAAAGGCATTTGACAGTGTAGACAAAAGAATCACTTTGGAAAATTTCGATGAGGGCATTATGGAGTTCCCATTTGAAGATCATTAACTTAATAAGGAAGAAGAACTGTGATCGATTATGACATGCAGAGTTCTTTACGAAGGCACAACGTTACCAGAAACCGTTTTAGGATTAGAAAACGGGAGTGCTGGACATGGATGACTTCTTGTCTCCATTTTCTTTTCTTACTAGCAAAATAGATTGGGGTTATGAGAACATCGGGACATTCACACAACAGAAATGGAATCACCCAGTGGGACTCTGACTAACCAGCTTTGACGGACTCTAGGATTTTGCTGCAGTGACTTGGCTCTTCTCCTGTCCCATAACCATTAATCAAATGCGAAGTGAGAAATGGAAAATTTCTCGATGAGAGGTCACAACAATCTGGATCCTGAAATTACACAGGGAAAAGACAAAGAAAAAAAGTGAGAATAATATGCAAGAAAAAATTGTTAACAGGGTTGAACTTGAAGAAAACACCACCTAAAAGATGTAAAAATCACTACACATTATACTCTTGGCAGTAATATAGACAAAAAATTGGAGGGGACAGACAATGATATCAAAATAAGAATTACAAAAATAGCAAGATAGGAGCTTTCATTGCACATTGGGAACACATATGGAGAACAAGAGCGAAATCAAAATAACCCAACACGAAAATAAGAATCTTCAACTCAAATGGGAACGTTCAGTCATATTAGTATTGGCTCCTGAGACACGGAGAGAACAACAAAAAACAACAAACTAAAAAGAGCATACAGACTTTTATAATAATACGGGTGCTATTGCGTAGAAATAGATGGACTGAATAATGGTATTGTATTCAAAAGAGTCACCGCAAATGTGGGATATTGTTGACTAAGTCCCTGGACAAGTGCAAGTAGTGGAACAAAGTAGTTGGAGGGAAGAAGTGACGCTCGGCGAATTGAATTGGGACACACCATTGAGGTGACCACTGTTTGATTAGCATCTTACAAGGCAGTCCTTGTTTCATGCGGAATACCACAGGGAAAGAGTGGGCAGGACGTAGACCAAAATATACACATGGAGAAGAGAGGAAACTGGAAACAGAGGGTGGAAAAATTGATGAGGCAAAAAACATGGAAAGAACTTGAGCGGCGGATGGCAAAGGATACAGGAAGATTTGGCTAGGTGTTTGTGTATTATAGCCCTATTTGCTCCTAGGGGAAGCATGCTAGAATGGGGAAGGCATTGCTATTTGAAATCGTTTCATATTTTCCACGGGGTCCATAATCACGTCAATCTTGTTGATAGGTTGCTCTTGCCTGATAGAGGATTTTTTGTTTTCGTCGACGACGACGCTGAAATCGTCAGCTCAATGGTCAAACTGTGGGCTTTAATGCTTGTTGATTCGCTTCATCTAAAGCAATGACCAATCACTTAGGTCCTAACCCCAATAAGTCTTAAAAGATAAACAAATGTGCTGGGTCTGTTATGTGGTTGTTGCACCAGTTTATATTACAATTTCTTATAACTATGAATTGGCCAAAAGTTTAGTGCGCTTCTCCATACCTGGGGGTTCACCACCTTCATATGACAAAAATACTTCCTCTCTGGGGACACCACAGAAATTCGACAGTCCGCTTTTGGACAAAGCTTGCAACCATCTGTTTGT
The DNA here is from genome assembly GCA_024509875.1 of Oreohelix idahoensis. Lineage (NCBI taxonomy): Eukaryota > Metazoa > Mollusca > Gastropoda > Stylommatophora > Oreohelicidae > Oreohelix > Oreohelix idahoensis. Next base: position 39,363 of record JAMPIV010002118.1, on the reverse strand, counting down.
CTGCTTACACAAACAACGGGTGTTTAAGGATATCTCCAAATCTCAAAATGTAAAGATCCAAAGCTGCACGTACCATTAAACGGTCATGGGTCACCCAGCACACTTTTCTATATGGCTGCCGGAGACTTGGACATAACCTACTAGATATGCAAGAAAGAAGGCCATTAACCTTCAAAGCTGTATGCGTAGTTCTTCTACCGTGTGGACGGGTTAGGGGTTGTATATGGGTTGGTTTTGTTTAGAGAAGATTCAAGCCAACAAGTTCATACACTGCCAGTCTAGCTCACCTGTATCTTAAGGATTAAGTATCACTAAAACTCCAACAACCAGTTCAATCTCAATATAATATATATTATAGATCACATTTAAGTTCACATGGGGGGGGCGCAGGGCCATTAACATTCCCATTGGGAGACATAAAATCAAATCCCGAGTTATTCTACTATTCACTGATTTCTCGGAATATAACAATACCTGCATTACGGAAAGTGAAGCTACTTTTCACTTTAATTATAACTTACACTGCACTAATCACATGGACCTCTTACTCGCGCCAGCACTACTCTTAGACATCCACCCTTCTTCTACGATCCTTCGCTGTCATACTGTTTTACTACCAAATCTCTACTTAATGATCCAAACACACATCATGGCCTCGGACTGGGACCCCTTTCTTTCGTTATTCACCCAAAATACAGTTGTAAGTGATAATCTTCCACACTCCAACTGAGGCGCCATTTCAATTAACTTGCTTTCGCTTTGCCAAGGCCTGCCTTGAATCTTTACTCATCACAACAATACGCATTTTGTGTTGCTTATAAATATTTGCAAGGAAAAGGAAGTATTTCCCAAACTCACAAAAACACTCAAATGAATTTAATTTGTGACCGTATTGAGGCGACCTTCTTACCTTCGATCTCTGTTTCACTCATACGGACTGTTATTCAGTTTACTATTTGGTGTACTGACTTTTTATGGCGTGCCTTTTCAAAAGTCGCTCGGTTTTTCTTTCGGCTGCCTTATTTAGCAGATAATTTTCGTATCTTAATATTCTTTATACTCCTCATCGTGGGATTATGTCGGCAATGTCTGTTTTGTTATCTCATTTTCTACCATTGCTTTGCATGGTGCTGGCTGAGATTTTCTTATTAACGGACATGAATGGATTGGGTAGTTATCGCAGTTAATTACACCATTGGCCGCAAAAATTAAAACAATCTAAAATCGCTCCCGCGTATTTGTGTTTAAGTGGACTGATTAAGGCCAGGGACTTTGCACTGCAGTACGCCCAAAAGCACAAATTAATACGGGGATGGACTATCATTATGGGGCAGGCTGAGGACCTGTTAAGATCTCTTTAGATATAAAGTTATACTAATTTGGTTTACATTATGAAACTCATTGTTTTGTATGCGTTTACAGATGTGATGCTGTGAGTTCGGGAATGCCAGGCAAATCGGTTGTTTTCAAGTCACTTTTTTATGGGAAAGGTTGAACATCTACTTCTACTGAGCACAAAATTTTTCCCTGTTGGAAATATTTTGAAATGACCCCATCCAACCCATTTTTTTTTTTTTTTTTGGGTTTTTTGCGTACTGCGCCCGCTATTACTCGAGGCGAAATCTCAGGTTAGTTTGTCTAACCCCTGATACTGATTTATTACTGTGAGTGTATCCCCTTGTTTTTCTTGTATCAGAGGACAGGTTGTCCCTCGCCCATCTCAGGCAGAGGATTACTCGCCACGATTTCGGACTGGTTATACCCATTAGAGCTGGGTCGGTGCTCAAGCAGGGCCGCCAAGTCACCTGGTCGACGGGGATACACTGCTTCAATGTAAGCACAGCAGTGCTCGAGTTAATCCAGTCCAAATCGCGGTTACGAAAAATTTTCAATATATCCTACTGCCCGGGTTTTTGATCCTGGGTCACCCACGGGTCCCCAGCGCAGTTTGGTAAACCACTACACCATGCGCGGCTTAGCTTCATAACAACAAACAGATTCGGGGGGAGGGACAGTTATGAATATAAACTGGACGCTTTTCAAATCTAACTTTTACTGTGAGATTCAACCGCTTGCCAAGACAAAACCAGACCCTGCCAGAGTGAAGCCTATAATTCATAATTCCATTTATCAGACCGTACTTTTTGGAACAATCTTGAAGGACTTACATAGCCCCAGGAAAACCATTTTAATAAGGAAGGCCTGATGACAACTGAATCACCATCGATGTCATAGAAGGAAATATCTTTAAAATAAAAGGTAACGACCCACCTAAGAACACGTTGTAAGAGGCCAAATCAAGTGCCTATAACTTTATTCGTCTGAGCAAAATGTCTGTGAGCCCAGGTTTGGCATAAGTTGTTATTTTACATTATACTATATTTTTCATTACTAACTTATGAACTAATATGTATATATTGCCATGTTTGAATATTAATTTGTGAAACAATTGCTAGTGGTTGTCAAAGTCATTTTGTAGGCTGGCAAATCCCTGCAAGCGTATTTTAAAATTGATGATTGTAATGAACCCACCACTGAAGGGCTGGTGAATGACTTTATTTCTAGGTCTCCTTAAAGAAGAGCTAAATATGCATAAGTAAGTCCCCAAGTTCCACATGGAGCTGGGAGGGAAAAGATGAAAAGAATTTGGTATTGTACATTTTCTACTTTGATATAACTTACAATGTCTTCAATACACAACCGGTGTCAAATGTTCATATGTATTAAATATTTCACTGTTAAAATTTAATGGAAAGTTTCAAAAACTTTTCACACAAATTCAGTGGTAAAATTTAAATGAATAACATTTTCATATTTATATTATATCGTGAATAACCCACCTTTTCAATCAGTTGTAAATGTATAATGGTAAACTTATTATATCTGTTTACTATTAACCCTTTCCATTTTTTTTAAATGTTAAAGTAAATTTAAAAAGCTATATTATACATTTAAATAAAGGAAAGTTTTCTCTAGAGGGATTAAATTTTAATTCTCATTGAAGGGGTAAAATTCTAAGGTTTGTTAAAATGTGGGTGGTGAAATTAGACAGGGGACACATACGTTTTGTGTCGGGGGATAAAATACGCATTAACCCTGTGACGAGCTTGCGTTTTGTTTTCTATTCTTTTACCATAGTTGTTGGTTGTAAACCAGGAGGGTTACTAATTCTCTGGTTACAAAAGTGATGAAGCAGAAGTGGGAACTGACGTAGGAAAACCCAGGGACCTGCTTGGCAGTTACTCCTTGGAACATTTCTGGGAACGTTGTCTTCACCTTTAATACTTGAACAAAAGGACGCGATGTACTTTTTGTGTGTCCTTTCTCTACACAGAACCAAATTCTTCAGCGGGGTAGGCAGTAACCTAACTTGTTGCAGATAAGTGAAAACTATAACAAAGCTTGCCACCTTGGATACTTCTCATGTACCAAATATCTCCCCATACATCATTGCGTGATGATAAAACTTTCCTATTGTTATAATAACAGAATTTCCAATTTTCTAAAACCCTTGTTAAAAACCTATAATGATTTAATGATAACATGTTATTTGTAATATATCTCATATTTTAACCATCGACATTTAATCTACTTTAAATGCTCTGCATGTTTTGTTTCATGTCAAATTTACTAAATAAACTCTAAACACAAAGGCTTATTCCAGGACTAATAATTAATTCTTACTGAGTAAATCAAGAGGTGGGGGGCTTTGACAAGCTGAAAATAATAATTGCATTAATCCTTCCAAAAAGTTGTCGGCAGATCCAAAGAATTACACGTTGATCAGATCCACAATGCCAGCATTTGTTTTCGCTTTTTTGAATATCTTAACTCCCAGAAGAATGCTTACTCTGAAACTTGCTTAATAAAAATACTTTTAGAATTAAATTTCTTACACAACCACTCTATTTTAGTCTACCAGTATCATAACCCAGATCTTCAGAATATATTCCCCCACTACATACGGGAAGGACTGAGATTATTCTGTATTGTTAATCTCTTCACGGCCACAAAAATTCCAGGGACTGTGTAACGGGACTTACTGAAAAACAGGGCATGTTTATAAAAAGCACCATTTTTATAATGCAAAACGTCAGGTCAGCGTTTGAGGTTCAAACAGATCTCTTGAAATGATCCTCCCACTATACTGCATAGTCATCCAATACTTTGTCGTTATATCTCATGACTGATTTCCTTTATTTTATAATACAGAAAACAATCGTAATGTGCTGTACACCATTTATAACATCATAAACATTATATTATACTTGCTGAAGGTAACCGTTACCCAACGTAAAACTTCCAAATACTTTAGGGGACCGTACGGAAAGTGTTAATTTCCTTCCCTGGAAACGGGGGAATTCAAAGAAAATAATAATTCCTCACGAATCCCGATGCACCGCTGGAAAAAATGTTCGCCAATGGTTACACGTAAATTTTATCATGACCATCTTGCTTATCAAACAAGATATGACTCACTAGCACCACGATACATACACGGGTACGGGGTTTTTACAACACATTCCCTGAGAAAGTAGGAGAGGGATGGACGGGGTTGATCCCACATATACTTATGAGCTCCTAAAGATATATAAAACAAGGGAATTGTTTTACAACTCATGAAAACTTGAACCGAATTTAGAATAAAAAAAGGGAAACAACAATAATAATTGTGAAACAGAAACGGGGGCGGTGCGAGTTGTAAATATTATATAACAGCTAACCTCGTAACACGAAACACTAATCGTACCATTTTCTAATTGTTACCAGTTTTCTACGTCTTTTATTTCTCACCAAACATTTTCCTAATTCATGCCCCATTTGTGTTTTTACGCGCCTTGTATATTCTTACCTCACTTGCATTACGGGCTAATTAATTCGAGACGAGTACTGAATGAGAGATTAATGAATATTTCCATTGAGTGAGAGAGGAATTTTTAAAGATTACTGTATAATATATTCATAAGTCAATTTCCCATTGCGTCTAATGTTAACATTTTATATAGAAAAACCTGGTGATAAATACTAGATATTTCCAATGCGTCTTGGAAAAATTTTTATAGAAGAACATGATTGTGGATTACTTGGATTTTCTATGGCATCATGTAATATCTACTAGATTATTTCATGACGTAACCAAAATACTATGTGTTGGACAATCAATTGTCCTTTGTTATGCAGCGAGCGGAGTCCCCATAACCGCAAATCGGAATTGTATGGCTTGAACGGGTATGGTCACGTTGGTGTAATAAGGAATCTCCACCAAGATAAAATACGGATTGACCAAAAACCCTCCAGTGAAAAACATAAAAACATACTCAGTTTAGTACAAAATTTCATTATTTGGGTTATAATAAAACAAACTTTGAACTATAACTACAAAAATTAAAATAAATACTCCCTAATAGAGATTTATTATCAGTATTAAAATTTAAATACTAACCAAAAGCATTTTTACCAATTAAAATGTATATTGGGTTGATGGTTTGATAAGGGGTTGGTCTATCGAGCTACAAGAAAAGTCAGCAAATTCACACATATATTTTAAAAAAATGGTCACGGCTGTCTTTGACATGCCTTTGAAGGTTGTGGGCCATTGAAAACAGTGATAGATATTTAGTTTCCTATCGCTTTGTAGTTGAAATATTTACATGTTAGAAACGTGTGTGTAGGACTAAAACAGGGGTAAGGAAAGTGGCTATTTTCTGTAAAAATATTGTGTAGGTTTGTATGTGTTACGTCTGTATTTTAATATCATGTTAGACTAAAGAAAATACATATTCTCATCCCGTCAGGGGTACAAAATTTATAATCTCAACATGACAATTTTAAAAAGAAATAACGGTGGTTTCATATTGAGTGAGAAGGATCTCGGTGATCAAGTTACATAAGTGAAAAGAAACTAGCACATCTTTACGTCATGGCGGTAAGAATAGATAGCACTAATTATGTTATTATAATAATAAAATAAGTGTCTATATAGTTGGTATAAAATTTCCATTTTTCCCTTTTCTCTACTTTTCATTCGCTTTGCGTTCGGTTATTGTCTACGATGACGATATGATTTCCAATCTTCAGCGAGCTCAAGAGATGCTCCGAAGTTCTTTACGACTCATCGTTCTTATCATCCAAGTAACATGTGTTTTATCTGTTGACTCTTATATCGCTTCACACTACGCAGTCCACTCGTCTAGAGATTGCAACTCATCTACTAAACCTTCATGTCCAATGCTTTGGGACAGACTCAAAATGGTTCTAACTTTCCTTCCTCACTGTCTTCGGCGTGTGTGAAGTGGGGAATTACTGTTGAGACAATCTGCCTATTTCTCAAACTCTGATCATCGATTACCACAGTGAGTTGTTTACGTGATTTTAAACCCTTGGGTGGCCATTTCGTGAGGGGATAGAGAATTTTAGGGGATATTTCTTGTACACAGTCGCACTTTGAGGTCATAACTAGCACCTTTCATTACACTTTAGGTTACTAAATACGTGTGCACTACGCCGTATATGTAAGGAGGCTGTCCGTTTTGTACTCAGAATACTATAGACAGTCACTTTTTCCGAAAGGAAAATTTATATCATTTAGAGAGTCCTTTCACGTGCGTAATCCTAGAAATAAACTGATTTATGCTTTAATCTGCAAGAGGTGTTGGCAATTACCTATTTGTTGCCGTAATTTTTTGACGGTTCCAGTAATGCATGTAAATATGTTTAATACATTTTCATGGTCTCGAAGAGGTACAGAAATGTATGTTAACTCACCTAACACAGGTTGATTAGGGGGTTAACTTTTCCCTTGCTGGTTTTATTTCTTTGTGGTTGATCATGTTCATCAAGATGGAATAGGTTAATTGCTACATCCAAATATGAATACTGTCTTCGCTATGGCGGAGGTGGGTGGGGAGGAGTGTTTTTTGAAGGGATGCTAGTTTTTAGCGCGAACGGAGATCAGCTTGCCGTCTGGGAAGTGATGAGATGGTTTTTCTGCCCGGGACGAAGGATGTCCGTTGGTTTCTTCTTCTGCAATTATAATGGGGGGAAAGAAAAGATAGTCTTTTGTGATTGTTTAGTGATTTTCACCAGGAGTTTATTCTGGGGGGTTTTAGTAGTGATTGTTCCCTCAGAGTTATTATGTTTAGTCTATGTATGGAAAGACATTGTGTTATTTGTTATAATTTTATCGGAATTCTGTCCTAGGTAAAATTAAAACTTAATTACTATGCAAAGTTTGCAGAACATTTAGTTATGAATCCTGTGAGTAGCGCTCTCAGTTCTTGTGATCCAGATTTCACATTATGTGTTTACTTGTCGTAAGCCAATTAGGGTCTATTCGTCTGAAGTTGTTGAAAGTACCTTTGTAGAAGCTACCAATGTAAAACGTTATATTGATATGAAAAGACCCGCAGGATGGCGGTATGTTTCAGCATGGAAGAGAATACATCATGCCTATGGGAAAACAATTGATACAGTTGTTTTATCAACCATTATAAGGCCGTCATTATGGCCTATTAAACTTTTGAGCATATGAGAAGAGGTGCCTGGGCGGGGTGAAGACAAGATTATGAAGTCTTGACTTTTATTTACAAGTTCTCGGTGCACTTCAAATTGTTAAGCAAAAAACTGATATTTGTTAAAGACTACACCTGTCGAGTTCACAGTTAAGGGGCCCTGTTGCTACAGTTAGGGAAAGTATTTTGTTGTCAAGCCTCAGCACGTTATTAGCATTCATACCTATACGGAGCTATACAAAACTGATGATGTTCGATGTTCCTAATTATTTCCAATTATGGAACCAGTTGTTTAAAGGACAGGACACATTTGTTCGATAACGTCCTTATTAGTTGTGGGGTTCATGCTTTATAATAGCCAGGATGTTTTGCCAGTCGATTTTCCTATATTTATTGATGTCATTGACTTTCTCGGTCCAATTTGGACTGTAACTGTTGGATGTCAACTGGTGTCTGCGTAAATAAATGGTTGAAAAGTTCCAGCAGTTTCTTCATAGTTTACTGTCTACTACTGAAATGGTGAGTGTGTGGGGTGCCCTTGTTTATCTATAAAAGAGCCATAAACGCCAGACGTGTATCTAACACACTCACACATCCACTTGTCATATCACACAATTACTTACGGAGTAACCATCACTTAAAAGAAATGTATGATGGTTGTCGGATGTACAAACATGGGACTCCCGTCTTAGATCTCTCAGCGGCCTGGTGAGCTAATTCACCGCCATTCCAATTGCTGTTTGGCCAAGGTCGGACTGGAACTAACAACAAGGTACACAGAAAATATATTGTTTACGTTCCTACATTAACCTATCGTAAATCCCACCTTAAAATTTGTCGGTTAACATTTGTGGTGGCCGTAAAATTATACGGGTAAAACCTATATTGTTGAAAACTGGCTGGCGTTTGGAGGACAGGTTTCGTGAGCGACAATTATAATGGACAATTATTTACATGCAATAACATTTTACTGGTGGGCCCTTCAATTTTAAATGGGGCCTCGAACTTTCAGGGGTTAATTTCCGTATATCTCATGTCACTGCTGTCTCCTTTCTTTGTGTCGGAGAGGACACGGATACTCGCTGTTTTACTTCGGAAGAGTATCGGTCTTTATTTTTCACATAATGGGCCGTTTACTCTTACCAAAAGGCTTTAATTTGTCACTAACATCAATTTTGCAGTTACATTTCTTGGTGGGCATTTTCTCTCTTTTTCATTCTTCTGTATGCGTTGTTTTTTCGGATCTATCTTCTATAGATGTATATTGTTTTGGGTTCGTTTTACGTTATCCCATTTTGTTATCATTTTTGTAAATTGTCGCCTATTCATATACGTCTACTTCCTGAGGACGACTTTCTTGGGGGACTAGGGTGCCTCAGTTATTCTATCTCCAAGCAATCTTACGGATCGTTGCTTTAAGTGACCATATTCACTTGTTTCCGAAGTTATTTGTTACTTTCTTTTTGTCGTTTCGTTTGAATGATTTACTTTCTTGTTTCGGTTTTTTTTTTTCAGGGTTTTAACGGATTTTCTCTGGGTATTATTATTGTTCTTTTTTCGATCATCTCTGTGGGTTGGCTTTACTCTATTTTACCATACTGACTTGTATCACGCTCAATTTTGGTGTATTTTGTTTCTCCATCATCGTATGTTTTTTGTTAGTTCCGTTATGTAATTCTTGTTCCATTGTCCACCTGTTTGTATTTGTTGCTTGACGAAGGGGTAATACCCGAATAACGTTCCCTTGTTTTATTGTGAACCGTTATTTGTAGAAATCATGTATTCCATACCCGTTTTATTGGTTTATATATAATGCCTCGACATCTTATGTGTAGGGAAATCATTTAAGCTGTACTCAGACAGTTTATGTTATCAAAGAGTTGTGGCTTGATGGCATACTCTACATTTTTCCTACATCACCTCATTTCTTTTCAGGCTTGGACTTTTTTCAATCCCTCGTTCTATACTGTATCTAAATATTCTGTATTTCATAAATACCACCCATATAACACCTAGTTGTATTTTTTGTTTTCTTGGGAAGGCTGTCTTCAATTTTCATTGGGAGCTATATAAGATGATCTGATCATTCAAACGGATCCTATGTGTTAATAAAATCCTACTTTGCCGTGGGAGTTAAAAAGGTGTTTTCCTTCAAGATGCTAACAGCTATATGGTAATTATATTCAAGCGCACAATCAGATTTACCATATACAGCTAGATAAGTTACAATTGAGAGGTTTGTTAGTTTCATTATGGTATCTGTGAGATCTTTGGGGGTATTTCTTGGGATATTGGTTTTACCAATATGTCTTACATCCAATCTTGAGGTACGATTCCTTGTTTTCCAGAGCAGGAAGTTTCAATCTTGCGAGGGTATGTGGGATTGCCATCTTCTGGGAGGTAAAATAAAAGGGTTCTAGGTCCAGTACTCTTGTATAGATTAAATTTCTATGTCCCAGTCTCACCACTTCGACTTACTCGTCTGTATGTATCTGGGTATCACCCATCTATCCAGAGGGGCTGTGGACACACTCTCCGCTCGGGCTGTTTGCAGTTCTATTCAAATACTATGTTAGTGGATTTCTAAAGAGTTTGTGAATGCTAATGGATCACCTCATCTATATTGCAAAACATACATGGCAATGTAATAGGCTGACAGATTGGGCCACGGAATGCGGAGTGCATTACAATCAGACCACAGACCTACAAGCAATTAAACTTATGAAGAGACACGAGGCTTTAACAGGGAGAAGATGCAGAAAAAGAAAGTGGGGAAGCAGGGTCATCCCGGCCCACCAGAAAAAATGATGCACACGTTAGCAGCTCAGTAGGATAGTAGTTAAAACAAGTTGGCCAATTTACAGACTCCCCACAGGCGACATATAATCAGGACTGTTTTCAAACAAGCTAAAAGATACAAAACTTCCGATGAGTGTTAGCATCGTAATTGGGTACCTATAAGGTGAATCCTGAACATCTGCTTGCACAAATTTGCCTCAAAACATAAGGAGGAAACAGAGAAAGCGTTACATTGGACCATCACCACCAGTCAACCATCTCCTAGACCAAAACACTAGAGATACTCCAATGATACACCATCTAGCTTAAATCACTGCTTGCTTTTAATAAAATAGTGAAGTTGAGGTTTGAAATGTATTACAAAGAGAAGATTAAGGAGAATAGGGACTATTTCACCAAAAAATTTCCAATCCCCTACTGCCAGTATTCTGCTAATGTTGCATTACCTATACATATTTTACTTAAGATTCATCCAATTGGCGGTTCCTTAATACTTCTCAGAATCCCTTTTACTTGTAGTTTTCCTTCGCTTTGTTGTTTTGGCCAATCCTAACTCATTTTCCCTTTAGGTACTAATCGAGGTTAAGTTGATCGAAAACTAACAGAAAAGATAAAATAAAGAACAAAAGAAAGTGCCAAAAAAATACATTTTTTTTTTACAAAAACTGAAACAGATATCACAATGTACGCTTTTATTTATTTTTTTCAGGTTGCTACCCAAACGGAGTGTTCGATCCTGAAATAACGCCAGCATTGTGTGCAGCCTTGTTGGGAGATTTACAGCTTCATGTAGATCATCTCGTGCAGCAGGAAAGTCCCATGGCATTGCATCTTGCACCGTGTAACATTGAGGACTTGGACCAATTCATTGACTGCTCGGAGGCTGCTTAAGAGAAAAGGTTTCCCACTTCCACACGGACTGCTAGTGGAAACTGGAAGAATATTTGTTTTATCTGTATTTTACATTTCCTGGTGTCTAAGCTAGTTACAGATCATTCTGACTTTGAAAAACTTTGTGAAGAATGCCTTACAGAAAAGTATCTCCACACGATTAAGGAGTATGATCATAAATATTTTGTTTATTATTATTATTCATTTTGTTTCTGCTTTAAAACTAGAAAAAAAAATCTTCAGATAATTTATCTTGACGTTTAAATGCACAGCGCAATGTTGTAAACGTAGTTGTTCTTAATTAATAAAGATATTATTTAATAAACAGCACGTTCTCGTCCATGTCTTTAATAATGTTTTATTTGTAAACGTCTTTCACTCTATTATATTTACATTTTGTTGTGGATTGTTTGCTTTTTTTCATAAACAAGTAAAACCCTCAAAAAAAAAAAAACGATTTAAGGATCGGCTTTTATTATCTCTATCTAACTATGTAGTGTGGTGGATGTCACTGGGGCAAACTACGACAGTAGTTTTTGCACAGGAATATAGTCTATGAGAGATTATCTAGATTATAAGGGTCTCTCTAGAAAATTTGGCTCGTTAAGAAAGAAAAAAAGTACCTATTCGAGATTAGGGAACAAGAAGACAGGATATGGCGGATGCTTTCCTCTATGACAGGTGTTTTCTAATAAATTATGGAAAGAGTTCTGTTTCCCCCTCGACCCTAGCTTCTGCCCTTAGATCCCGTAAAGAAAAAGCCCCCAACCTCATCTGAGTAGAGAAAGGTTCCTATAGGTGAATATGTAACACCGACTGCACGAGTGATTATTTTAATTAAAAACTCTTGATTAATTGATCAACTGATTCGTTGGGTTTATTAATGAAAATATCCACACATATAGGGTTAGTAATGGTTAGAACGTGATGATGGTGAAAGACGATTCACACAAAACACACAGATGAGATAATAAAATTACAGTTAATTAAGTAAGAGTTAATTAAGGATGAACTGGTGTGTAGAGTGAAATGATGGATGTGATTTGATATCCGTGTTACCCAAATATGGTGAGTACTCTTACACAGTCCTTGTGTCTCTAAATTGCTTCTCACTATGATATGAGGATTCACATGTTATGCCATTAAAATGTCCAAGTTGTTATTACGTTTATGTTCGGAATGGGGTATCTCTAAGGTCGAGGACAGTTCTGAGGATACTGTTGTCGTACGGAGATCGCTGACGAGATATTTATTGTATTATTCCTTCACTGTTTGAGTATATCTCTGTAGTGTGGATTCAACAGTTAATAGTTGTCTTATGAACAAAAGGTCTGTGGTCTAATCTCCCGACGGTACTGGGCGTCAGACTGGATATCTTCACGAAATGTTAGTGATATGTAGACTCATAATCTTGCGTATGTAGTCGTGATTCATATACTTTCGAGTCTGCTTCATAAAATGCGCTTAAGAGTGTGTTGCACGTGGTATAAAATATGCGATTCCTCTTTTGAGCTCTTTGCTTGACTTCAGATAATAATGATCTTTCGAGTGATTTTAGAGTTTATGATGGTTTTTTCGGGGTGTTAGCTCTGTAGGGTGGTTATAACTTGTGATAACGATGTATTGAACTTGTGATAACTCTGTATTTGAACTTGTGAGCAAAGCAGGTTTATTGGTTGGACGAAAAATGGCTGCGGTCCACCTTATGACTTGTGGGTGAGAGACAATTTTCCTTTTTAAATTGAGGAATGAAAGATGTCCTATGGCGAGGATTTCTGCTAGCCTAAATGTCCGTTTTTTGATTAACTTTTTCTGGTTAGGACGTCAGATCAGACACGTTGCATGTAGACTACAGGGACTTCTGATGTAACTGAAGACACCACAAAAGTCTTACGTTAATGTTTTTCAACATTTTTAACATCACTGGTTGACTTTCATTTTAAAACTGGGGGGTACTGGCTCTCATTATTCATCTCACTCTCCTCTGAGTTCTCAATTCTACGTTGATGTTAAATATCTTGTGCATGAGTTTTGTGCAGTGTGTGCCACTATATGGGGAGGGACTGTGATGATGATTAAAGGTGATATGTTTGAAAATACTATTTTTAATTACCTTCTATCATCCTATGCATCTTCTATGAAAATCTTTTGATTTTATTATATCAGTTATGCAACATGAATAGGTAATGCGTTGGGGTTTGGAAACTTTTATCTTCCGCACATTGGTTAGCTGTGAGGTTTAAAATTATTAACAAAAATTTTAAGAATCATGTATTAATTAAGTATAAGATCTACACTAACCTTCTTTTTCCCTTCGCAAAAAATCCTTTCCTTAGAACACAATTATTCACGGAATCTGTCATTATCATTCCACTATGAATAAAATTCGTGTATTAGGCTATTGCGTTTTTGGGTTTGATCTCTTCTCACAAGGTAAAACACACATGGACTGCCTCATCTCTAGGTTGAGTATGGTAAATGAAATGCCCATTTTATTTAGCAGGTTACTAATCTATTAGTATATGCTGGATATTATATTTATTTCTGGAAGTCACCCTGGCCCAAGCTGGGGCGTCCAATGTGGTCTAAATCCTTGTACGCTTGTCTGAACCGCACGGCACCACGTTTTCCCCTGGCCAAATCTGGGGGTCCATGTGGTTGTCACAGAAAAATTACAGTTTGATTAGGATGTACTTGACCATATGTGTTTTTTACCAGATTTATCACGATACAATTGTGGGCTTTCAAAATGATAATGTCAGGCATGTGGACTCAATCAAAGGACTTTATTTCCCCGTGAAAGAACACAAATGTGGTTCTCTAGATACCGGTCTGCGAGTAATAATCAACTATGAGAATAGCAAATTGTGGATCGCCAAATATGAGATGAGAGAGCAAATGTGTCGAGAAAAATATACATTATGACGATGAATGTTAGGAAAAGATGGAGCAATAGGCCTTTGCGCTCGCTTTATCACAAACTTTCAACTTTTTATTGCGTTGAATAACAGATGATTGCAAAGTTATCATCAATCAGTTTTTCGTCATTTTGTTCACATAGCGAACGTTCATTAAGTAAAAAAGAATTAACTTCAGAAATCACAACTAGAAGAGTATATGAATGCTTTCATTACAGGTTTCCTAAAGGGGCCTGTGCATTGTTGACTTACTAATGACACCGAAAAGCTCCCATCTCCTGTTCATCCACCTCCATGTTGAGATCTTCTTGCATGCAGACAAACCATGTAAATGGTCGGAGTTAAATTGGAGCTCAAGTGATTCTTCCCATGTCTAATGTGCACGGCCTGGGTATCTACAAATGATAAAATTGAACTCAGAAAAATTCAGGTTTTTTTTACTAAACATGTTGCATTTTATACCACGTTTGTTATAAGTATTAACGAACACACGAGAGTTCTTTTGCTATCTTCTTGATTACTCGCTTGTCATTTCTTCTTTACTATTTGTAGACAAAAACGTTTTGTGCTGTGTACTTTTGCATCCTTTTTCTCTCTCTCCTTCATTGTCGTTTTATTTGACATTTTTTATGTTCTTACATTTTTTTTCCTCTGAGCCGCTCCACAGACTTGTTTAAGTTTCGCCTTGTGGAATCGTAATAATTACCAGGCTAATTAGACAGATTAGCGGATAATAAGTTTATCACTTTAGTCGCCCTAGCCACACTTTGATTGATAGATGATCTATGTGATGCAAGATGGTCGCGCTTACGACGATTCGATGGAGAAGAAAGCCAGATTGGCTGTCTAGAAATCCGTCTGAGAGAGTTTTACGCAATACACGGGTGATAAAACGTAATCGCTTCCGCTGGCCCATCTCTGTGTGATTTTATTACAGATAACGGTGTCAGAGGAAACCAATCATGGGCGGAAAGTATCTAGGACGGGAAATATACGTTCACAGATTTGTTTGTGATGTTTGCATAATGATGCATATCTGAAGTATTACTGCTTTATAGAAAGAGGTCCTCACGCGTTAGAATTTTTTAAATTTGATATTTTAAAAACACGTGGTGTGGCGATTAGGATTTAACACTTTGTGACCCATCATAGCTTTTAAAGAGCTTACCATTGGCTTGATTTGAGAGCCGGAATAGACTTTAACTTTCATTGGCAAGTTGATTCTAAATGCAGCACAATCTGGGACTTGATTTGAGAATTGGAAATATTAACCTAACGAAAATCGGTGTCACACTAAATCAGGACTTGCACCGCGCAACGTCAAATGAGCTGAACTCACAATGGAGCCAGAGAGACAAGGACTATGAATTCCAAACCTTATAAGTGGGACAGAGGGAAGTATTTGGGCAAATACTTTGCAACTTCAAAGGCATAACACCGCACATTTTAATAATACAATAGATTGGGAAAACTGTAAAGGACCAGGGACAGGTTATTTGGGCCATCCCTTGCGAAACTTAAAAGTTAACCCGCATTTTTTTAAATACAAAGACTAGAGATTAATGGAATCAGATCACCCGTTCATAAGAGGGAATACTAAAATTTTCCAGTAGACCTAGGGATTCGAAAAGCATCTTATAAACCTTAGTTGCTGTGGTCCATTCTGACTGTGCCAGGAGATTGTGTTCCCAAAAGTCTACTTTGGGGGGTAAGTGTTAAAAAATTTATTTTACAAATGTGAATTTGACAATTGTTTTCCTTGTTATGTGGTTTTATATTATAGGTAGGATGCCAACCTCAACGTATATTAAAAATAGTATACTTTTAAACCACTACAGAAAGCGCTGGTGTTTGTTTTATACTATAATTCGCTCCGGAATAAACGCGAAAAGCAGCTAGAGCTTTACGCCATTAAACTGCTCTACGAATGGAGCAGTGATGAGCGATTGATTACATCCATGTGCCATCAAGTGTTTCGTTATAGTTATCCTTTTTGTTGAGATATATGTTACCTTGTTAATTGTATATTCAGGCACAATTCATTGCCTTCACGCTGTCCAATCACTATTTTTTCCCATTTTATTACCCAGAAGAATTATTGGTGATTTCTAATCATCTTCCCTGAGTTACGCTGGTGTATACTTCAAGAAAAATTAATTATTCAGTAGAGGCTAACATTGGTGGTTGAAATGCGAGACAATGCGCCTGTTATTATCTTCCAACCAAGTGTTACTTAGCAGAGGCCTTTGTTCTTTTTATTTTGTCTAAAGTTCGTGGAACGAAGGCTATCAGGGACTGTTCGTGGTTACAATGGTGCAAGACTAAAGGTTCTACGCCACTAGTTGTGAGTTATTAAAAGCATGGATCAACACTAAACTTTACTACATTGGACCGAGAGTTGTGTGAAGATGTGACACCTCATCACAAAAGAAATTGACCCGATAACCAACGGCTTATCTAGGACTCAATCCTTATACCTGATTAGTCCTTGTAAAAGGAACCAGCAAAGGACAATTGTTTTCATCAATCCTCAAACCAAGTCTCAGTGAAGATACATCTAAAATTCCATCCATCATTCCATCGCTTTTTTAACACTGCTAAGACTAATTGACTCATTAATATTTGTTACCATGTTCATTTTAAAATACAAAACAACTATCTTTGTTTATTCTGTTATTTATAGGTATGAAAGCATACGTATGAGCAAGACTCTCTTAATATATATAATCTAGTTATAATTTTATTCATATATAATCAAATACTTTCTTAAAAAAGTAATTTCGCTACGATTTTACACCTTTTGTACCGGGCTATAAACTATTCCTTAATTCTTCATAAAAAGTGTTTGCGTTGTTGGATAAGGTGGATATATGTTAAATAGTGTTTGGTCACTAAAATGCATCATTGGTCTTGACTTCCTGTAAAATCATCTTGTGGGATTTTCTCTAACCGTGTTTTTGAAGCGTCATTATCCTAATCTTTCAACTCTGACAAGATAATTTGTGCGAAAGTAGACATTGAGTTTTTGAAGACCCATATTAGATAAATCTTGAGTGTTGGCGCATTGGTGGGACTTTATCTAAAAACGGCGGTGCTAAGTGGAGGGCAATTACTTGACAGCTTTATTCAAGTATTAAATACAATTTATCTTAATAAGTACTTGGGTTTAATTCTAGGTGCGACAATGTTTCCATTACAATGTCCTCGTTATTGTTTTATGTTGACTGAATACTCCACCATGACTGTATTTTTTGTGTGTGCCTTGTCTTTAGTTTCTGTACTAAAATATATCGTGTTGAGCATGATGTCTCCATCATTGTGAATGCTTTCGAGATGTTTATTTTGGCATAAACCGAAAAATCGATTTTCACATTTTCTTTATTTCAAGTCTCAAACGATCAAACTCTAGCATTTTATTTCGCCATTACAAAATCAGGGTTCTGATAGTTTCCGAAATCCCTTGCCCGATTTTAAATATTAACAAATTCGTAAGTTTGAAATCCAGTTTACTTCTTTGTCAAACCCAAATGAGATTGTCGGCGGTGGCGTGTGTCAAATTATTGTAACACATTGGGGCTACAGATCCGTCCAATTGAAGGGCATACGTCATTAAAACGAAATTCAATATGGAGTTACAAAAACAATATCTGTCGCTGGGTATCGGTCACACAATCAAGACCAATAGAAAACATACGGTATGAATTAAACGATATAAGACATTTGGGGTGTGGGATCGTTACTACAGAAAATACTGAGTTAACAATTTTTGGGTTGGTCTGTACTAGATGGCCCCAATTTGCAGAATCAATTTTCACATTAGGGGGCCCAAAACATTACTCTTTTTATTATAAACGAGAGCCCAAGGGCAATTAACTTTGATATGATAGGGAGCTTCGAACGCGATCATTATTGAGAAAACAATTAATAAACACACACACATTTAATCTCAAAATATTTACAAATACCACCCCACCCCCACAACCCCCCCCATTAACACCCCCCCCCCCCCCCCTCATGTTCCCCCCGCTCCCCACCCCCCCAACACAAAAATTTTTTGATAGATTTTGTTATATGTGGTTCCCCTCCCAACTCCGGCCCCCCACAACCCCTACAAAGCAACCCCATTACTGTGTTCCCCCCCCCCCCCAATGGATTTTGCAACATCCCCCCATCATTTTCCCCCCCCCTCCCCCCCCCCCCGTCCCCGCCCCCCCACCCACCACTCAAAACCCCCCCCATACAACCCCCCCTGCCCCCCCCCCACGCCCAGCACCCACAACAATACCCCAACCCCCAAACATCCCCACAATCTCACTTAACAATCCAACCCCCAGTTGACACCCCACAGTGTAAAAAAGTCATCATAAGGAATTTTTTACAGGGGACCCCAACCATACTCCAATTTCACCTACAAAAATTATTATACTATCTACATTATGTTTGACATTTTGTTCCCATAAGATAACATAAATCCAAATAAAATAATTTAAATACCCCTCCCACCCATATTTTTTAACACTTTGCACCCTTCCAAATTACCATCCCCTCCCTTTACTTTCTGTTTTAACTAACCAATATCACCATCCTCAAATAATAAATATATATTTAAACAAATTTGTATTTTCCCTCTAAACATTTTTTATCCACACCCCAACCCCATTTTTATGTAGTTTAATCATAAAATCATTCCGGTTGGAAACTAGTATGTAAATTGGGGGACACAAATGCAAAAATAACATCCCCGGTGGATAAGACTCCCACCCGATAAATACACTCCAAAAAATTCAACTAAATCCAAACCCAAAACATATCACCGCTACTTATTTTTGTTCTTACCGAAATATTACCCCACAAACACTACCATTATGGGACACATAACCCTAGGATCCAAAAAACCCACAAAAACTGATAATTTTATAATTATTTAACCTGCCCAGCTACGCTCTCCACTTTTCCAATTTCCCCCCTCAATCCCCCCAACCCTCCCACAATCCCACCACACCCCACCCCCACACACCCACCCCCCACCCATCCCCCCTAACCTCAAATACCCACACTATTTTGAAACCCTTTAATTGTCATTTTACAATATCATTTGACAATTGTTGTCCCCCATTCCAATAACACTCAGTTTCCCATATTAATGTCTTTACCTTATGTGCATCCCCCACCCAATTATCACCCCCCCAAATTACCCCACACCCCACCACCCCCCCCCCAAAACCCCCCCAACCACCACCATTGTGGTGTTACGGGAGTCCACCACACCATTTGAGGGTGATTCTGGGATGGCCCCCCACCCCCCACCCACCACTCCATACCCCCCCCCCCCCCCACATTCACATGGCATGAAAAAATTAAAACAACTTTAATGGCTTTTAAATATCCCCCTAAATATCATTGTTGAATGGTATTAGCTTTATAAGGCGAAGACCCCCCAGTCGGATGTATCAATTTCGGGGGGGTTCACAGGAAACCAGCAGCCCACGGAATAATAACCCTAAAGTGACCTTCTCATTTAATCAAACAACAATTCATAGACAAATACTACACAGTGATTCCAACATGGAGAATTGCCTTATGGACTGATGGTTGGTTGAGGACTGTTTCGCGCGGTGTGAAATAACTTGGATATTTTTGGTTTTCGTTGGTATCGTAAGTTTGGTGCATCTCGAAAAACCCTGCTCAACCTCAGGGGGGGCTTCCAACATGTTCACTTAAAATTTCAATATGATGATGATTTGTTGATGTTTTTAACACAATAACGTGCAAGGGGCTGATTGTGGTGTTTTATATAACATTCAATGACATATTACATGCTACACGAATTTGTGTTGGTTTTTTAAGTAATGTTCACAACGATGCGTGTATCTTTTTTGATTTTGATTATAAGTATTATAAACTTAGTTTGAGTTTAGGGAACAGTCCAGTGTATTTTCGCTCTTGAGCGAATACTAAAGGAGTGTTTATGCCATCATGGATGGTTTTTTTGTTGTGGCTCATGCCATTCCTGTTTGTGGTGGATTTCCTTGGGTGTTAAATAAATGTTGTGATTATGTACTCCGCCTTAGTGTACTGAATGAAGGTCAGCTGGGATGGTCCAAACTGAAGATAATACCTTTTTTAAATTATTGGTAATCCCCCGACTACAGGGTACCTTTCTGCTACCACACTTTATGATCTCCTTAGACTTATTCTTTGACTAGAATGTTTAATGATTGATGACTTACGTTTGGTGTCTAGGGTTATGTTATAAGTAGTGTAATGTTGCAATTAACCAATCTAAACATAAACAAAGTATTTTATTATCCAAATCACTACAACACAACAGTAAAATATCAAGAATCTCATACAAAATACACTTGTAAAAGGACTATCATAATTAATTCAGTGGTTTAGAATTTTGTTAACGTTAATAATTTTTTTCAATTTATTATCCTGACTCAATAATTTTATTTGAATCATGGAACTTGACAGAATCAAAAGTGAAATCAATGAAATTAATGGGTATTATAAGAATAATTCAATAGTTATACAGATGGATCTTTTTACTGTCCATAGAATACAAGTTATTAATGGTAATCAAAGTGTGTTAGGGGTTAGTGTTATTCTAAATAGGACTAATATGGTATATGTATAGATGGTAGGTTGTTATGTTATCATCATTCCCTATCGTTCGCAATTTTCATTTTTCAATATGTCACAGGTGGAAATTTTTTTTGAGATTCGGATTTTGTTAATTTCAGTCTTTTGTGGTTTAATTAAAATGAGGTTCATAGAGGTTGAGACTTTCGGTGCCGAACGGGCAATTAAAATTCGAAAGGAAAACCCTGGTATATATCTTGCCCAAAGGCTCAATGGAATATCCATTTGGTTCACTTTCATTAAAAGGCAACTGGGCCCTCCCTAGGTTACGTGCCCGATTATGCATACTAAAGTCAGGAATATCAATCAGTTCCCACGAGCCTTGGTTTTTATGTGAATAGACATGTCAGGGCCACATAACCCCACTCAATTTCAATGATTATTAACACACTAAAGTACCTACGAATGAACTGGGCAGATCTAAATGGCCCAAGTTATCAAATGCCGGCTGTCCAGAATGGTTAGGGGGCTTTAATATTTGTAAGCCGTTAGAATTACAATCACTGATCTCATTCGTATCGACGGCAAGATTTTTTAAGAAGAATTGGCGGTTCCTGATCCTAATAATTTTTCCTAGTCAATATCAACTAGAGCTGGCAATAGATTAGCAGACGACTAATGACTTGTACCCAGTTTTTAAAGAATCGATCTTTTAAAAATAACAATTCACAAAATAACTACATGTTACTACTACAAGTATTATATTTTTATTTGTTAGGTTAGCCAATCCCCTGTCTCAGCCTTCCTTTAAAAACTATTGCCAATCAAAATCGTGGTACCTTTTTAGTTCTCTATTTACTCAAAGCTTTTTTTTCAAAATATGAAGCTATTCATCGAAAAAAAATTAAGCGGCTGGCGGGATCTTTTTTTCTCGTCAGTCTTGTCTGATCTATACATTATCTATTATTGCCATTATTTTGGTTATTTTTTTTGTAACTAGTTGGGAAAACTGACACCAATATGCAATTATTGCTCATGTACATCATAAAGGCATACGAATTCCATATCGCGTTTTATTGGCCCTATGTATTTTGGTTCATAATAATTCAATAATTTTTATTTTTTTTGTAATCGTTAATTTGAAACGTGCCCGGACTATTGTTGCTTCGAGTGGCTTTTTTTATAAATGATCAACGCGAGACGGCGTTCTCTAGGTTCCCGTCATTTCCATCCCTCTCCTCCTCTTTTATTCTTTTCACTCTCGTCTTGGCAATGTCGACTTGGACCTTGCAAAAGTTGTTTACAATTTAATCTGAAGGGACGAATTTTTTTGAAAAGTCAGTTTCAAGTGCTTTCGCTTCGGGCTATTAGGTTTTTAAACAGACATCGTACATGCGCGGCGGGCGTAGGAGGAATACATACGCACTGACTCGAATTTTTATTTTACCAATCTTATATATTGAGAGACTTCTAATGTGCACTAGAATTATTATATCGGTAATTTAGCAATTGTATTGAGAATATCGTGTCACCAATCTATTGCTCCCCACTTTTAGAACAGACTACATGCATGTCAGTTCAGAATTCGAAAATACACATAGATTTGAATTTTAAATCAATATGCCTGGTGACTACTCTGATATTTCGTCGTATGGGTGTCTACTTAAAAAGTCTGCACCTACGTTCTCCGACCCGGGGATATATTCTATGATAAATTGGTAATGGCTGACTAAGAGCAAAGACCAACGTAAAGTAATCTAGCTTAATTTTCATGTCATTGCTTTTTGTGACAGAAATAACAAGTGGTTTTATGATCTGTTTGAATCCTAAATTGATCTACCATAGAGATAGATTTGGAACTTTTTTATCGCCCATATCAACAAAAGCCAGACATTCCTTTTCACTAGTTGAATAATTTTGTTCTGCTGTGTTCAGCTTACGGCTAGGCATAAGCAACTGGGGTTAATTCCCCCCCATCAATGTAATTGGATCTTTGTAATAGGGCGCTGCCCTTAATCCGACGTTACTAGCGTCCGTTCTCACAACAAACTCTTGACTCTCAATTCGGGCTATTTTACAATATAGGCTTGCTTGTGAGTTTTTCTTTTAACTCTTGGTAGGTAGCCGATTCACACTGCGCGGACCAAGTAATTCTATCAGGATTTCATTTGCGCGTTAAAATCATTCAGTGGTGCACATATCGAGTTAAAATTTTTAATATATTTCTGGTAAAAACCACACAACGAGACCAAAAGATTCTAACATCTTTTTTTGTCTGTGGGCCTCGGACTTTCTTTCAATTTTCTCCAAGTTCTTGGGGTCAGGGGTCATGCTTCCCTGATATACTGTGTGTCCCAAGAATTTCCAACTCTTTACATCCAATACAAACATTTTGGTTCGGTCTAGCCGTCACGTTTTCGCCTCCCCTGAGTCTATCCAGCAACATAATTCAGAGAGTTAATGTGTTCCTCAAATGTTTCTGTAGCAATGACAATATCATCCATGAAATTCGTGATACATGGATTATTCAGGGGATCCAACAATTTTCGCATCATTCTAGAGAACACACACTCGAAGCATTTTTCAACCCAAAAGGCAACATGTTGAATTCCTAATGTCCCTCCGAGGTGCTAAAGGCTGAATACGGTCTAACCTCAGGTTTTACTGGAATCTGATAATCGCCTTTGCTCAGATCGACCTTAGCGAAATCTTTAGCTTTGTTTCAGCCTAGCGGAATAGCTGATTTGTATATCAGGTAATGGATCCACCTGACCTTATCTGTGACAGCATTCAGTTTTCCTGTAATCTATACACAGTCTGTGTTCCCCAAGAGGGTTTTTCTCTACACAGAACCCCACTAGGACAGTAACGGGGACTCACTGTGTGAAAAATAATTCCTTCTTTCATACAAATAATACTCTATCTCTTCTTCAATGCATGTCTCCTTTGCAAACGGATCGTATAGGCTCTCATACAGATTGGTGTTGGGTCTACAAGTTTCATATCATATTCCAATAAAATTCGTAATGCCCCGGTTTGTCCGTTAACACATCTGCATGATCATCCAAAACCTTTTGAACTCTCTCCCTCTGATTTTTCGTTAAGTGTTTACTGATTTTTTACCTGTGCTGCTGTCTCACAGGGGTGTAATGGATATTCATGAGAGGTGAGTGGGTTCGTTTTTCCATTCCCGTTGCGATGGACAAGGTTAGTAAGGGTGTGTCTCGTCCTGATGTTCTCTTTCCAAATATTTCTTCAGGAGATTCACATGATAGATTTTTTCTTTCCCCTTCTTATCTATCTTATAATTTGTTCTAGACACCTTCTCTAGAACTGCATATGGACCATTGCCATCCAATTCTGCAAACTTATTACTACTGCTCCGATTAATGGAAGGAGTAGACCTTCTCTCCCACAGCATAAATCTCTATCCTTCGCCTTCTGTATTATAATAGGCAGCATGTTTTTTCCTGGCTTGTCTCAAATTATCATTTAGGCAAGTTTCCAGCCAGTTTTTAAGACGAAGTGGTCAGACTCGTTCACATTATTGATATGATGATGGTAATATTTTCTTCTGCCTTATCATCAGTCCACGTTTCCTTAACAAGCTACATATGGACTTTTTAATTTTACATACTTATATATTTTTCCTGGCACTTGTCAGGGGTCCTTTACATTAGAAGCCTTATAGTGAGGACTTTTCTTCCTAGAATCATCACTCACAAATCGTCCCACTACCAATTTCTTTTCTTGGGGTTTTTTCCCCACTTTAAATTCCTTGTGAGAGATCTCCTCTCTCTTTTATCTTTTCACCCAGTTCACATTAATTCCGACCGAGGGATTGTCGGCTTATTCTGGGATACAATCCAATTTTGGCCCTTCTACACAGAGTTGCCATGTTAATACACTCAAGTGAAGACTGTGGGTGTGAAAAGGGGGTTCCCATTCCATATTGTCTACATTATTAATTTGATATTTTTATTTTTAGGCTTAAGTTTGCCCCGTGGCGTTTCTAGGTCCTGATTATTATTTTTCCCCACTTGTGGGTGTTCCCTCATGCAAATATGCTACAGGCTTCTACAAAATTCTCAATGTCGACATTTACGTTCGGGCCAATAGTAATTTTGAGAAATTTTTTTTTGCAGATGGTGCCTACTTTATTCTCGTGGTCCCCACTTCTTTCCAACATGTAGTCTCCTTATTAATCTGCCCTATATGCCTTTGTGAAGGACACCAGCTTTCCGTGACCATTGGATCCAGTTCCAGCCTTCCTATATATCAATTTGTTTTTTTATAGAAGTCTCCCTTGCCTGGAGGGGTGTATGACATTTGGGCAATTTCTTTATAAAACAAGGCTTGAAGGACTTAAAGAAATCCTCAGCCTGCCGCCTTCCTCATCTCATCTGGATGGGTATTTATTGGATTTCTTCACCTCCTCCTTTTTGGACTGTGATCTGGTCTGCACTGTTGCCATGATCGCGGGGCTGTTGGGATTCCCCAAGGAGACATATCTACACGCCAATATGAAAGGGTAGATTGGTTCATTTATCACTGCAGCTTTGATTGATTTACTTCCACATATCGCGTTTTTACAAATTTATTCCTGGCGATGGGAAGTGTCATGGTCGCTAAAGTCCTTGGTTGCAGCTTGGATCTTCCACTGTTTCTGTGGGTGTATTTGATCTGCTTGCTTACCAGGTGAGAACGTACATCACAAATTGGATAAACCAAATCATAAGTATCCAATCAAGCCCACGTATTATATACAAATTACCCTAACCTTTGGCTATGGTGACTCCCAATTACATATTACTTAAACAGTACTTCTCACATGACACTGGGGGATGATACGGTTCCTGCTGTTTTAGTAGGGTTGTTTGCCATTGGCTCCCTTTCTCCCCCGTTTTCATTGCAGCGAAGGAAGGAGGTTTCCTAGTACACTCTTCGGTGTTATGGTTGTCCATCTTTACACCATTTACAATATAATCCTACCTTTATGAAATGGTTTTCTTTCCTCACATTTTCTCTGTCATTGAATTGTGGGTCTTTACTTCTATAATCCCATTTCGTGGCCTATCAAAATGTTGCTTACCTTTTTGTTTCCCTGATCTTGTTGTCAAATCTGTTAAAGTTTTGAGGAGCCCTTACAATTGTCCCGACCTGTTTTTTTCTTTTTTGTGCCAGCTACTTCTGCTTGGGGCTGCCTGATACCTCTCAGCGACGTTGAGTAAACTCACCCAGCCTCTCTGCACCTTGTTCCATGAGAAACTTTCTCAGGTCTGGAGCCATGGACTCTCTTAATTGCTCTATAAGGACCATTTCCGTAAGATCTTGGGTTTTCCCCAGAGAAGTCCATTTCTCCAAGTATGTCTCTATTCGTGCAGAGAACTGGTGATAGGTTTCACCTGACAGTAGTTTAGCATTCCTAAATTTTTTCCTGTAAAATTCTGCATTCTTTTCATACCTTTAACACAAAGAGCCTGCTTTAACATGTCATAATTGTCTTGATCATCCCTGCTCATTTTGGCAAAAACTTCATAAGCTGTTTCCCCTAAGCCCCTGGGATAACTTTAGGG
Organism: Oreohelix idahoensis; assembly: GCA_024509875.1. Taxonomy (NCBI): domain Eukaryota; kingdom Metazoa; phylum Mollusca; class Gastropoda; order Stylommatophora; family Oreohelicidae; genus Oreohelix; species Oreohelix idahoensis. The sequence continues at coordinate 13,083 of JAMPIV010002118.1, read as the reverse complement.
CTCCACCTTTCTCTCTCTAACCCATACGTGGTAGCCAACAGTTCAAATCTACCCAGAAACTTTCTATGTCATCGTCTTTCTCAACAAAATGGTCTAAATGAAAACCCATAGCTGAGGTTGAGCCTTCCTGACTAGCAGTGGCATCGGAGGTAAAGGGGCTGGCACCATTTTTCAGGAGCATGGCCTTGTAATTCGAACTCCCTGTAGTCGTAACCTCGTGCTCCCTCTGCAATCTCCTATCTTCTGCTTCCCTCTCAGCAGCCAGTCTCTTTTCTTCTCTTTTCTGCAGCTAATTTCTTCTCTTCAAATTGGAGCCTTTTAATCTCCGCCTCCCTTTCCGCCTCCAATGCCCTAGCCTCTTTGTCAGCCTCAATCTGCAACCTCTTAATTTTTTTTTCAGCCTCTAATTTTCTTTCTGCTTCTAATTTCCTGTCTTCCCTATCTCTTTCAATAAATTTGTCACATTCTGAGGTTACATACTGGACCAGCTCTGGTCCGTCCATGCCCATCTCTCTAGCCGTCTGCACAGCAGCAGATCGAAACTTTGCCAGATCAGCCATTCTGTACTATGCAACCTTTTTAAATTTATAATTAGACAAGTATCTAATTATAACTAAGAATTTCTAATATGACTAAGAACAACAACACAGGCACCGATAGCTCAAACCACTATTTTAATTCCACAAAAGAATATTTTTAATTTTATTTGACAGGTAATTAATAATTTTCCGGGACCTGAGACCCTAATTTATTTTTATAAGAATTTAAAAAATCTCCCGGTAATCGAGCTACCCAATATTATCATGTGGTGGATTTGATGTTAAGAAATGTTGTTGTTATGTACTCTTAGTGTACTTGAATGATGGTCAGCTGTGAAGGGTCCCTGAAGATAATAAATATATTATGGTAAGTTACAGGGTACCTTTCTGCTACCATACACGACACCTTTATGATCTCACTCAGACTTATTCTTTGACTAGAATGTATGATGATGATGACTGACGTTTTGGCGGTGTCTAGGGTTATGTAAACCAGTTAGTGTAATGTTGCATTAACCAACTAAACATATACACAAGTATATTTATTATCCAACACAAAACAACAGTACTACAACAATCACATACACACTACACTTTAAAAGACTATCTTAAGTAAGTCAGTGGTTGAATTTTGTGTAACGTTAATAATTCTTTTTCAAATTTATTATCCTGACTCTATTTTGTTTGAATCAGGTGATTGACAATCAAAAGTGAAATCAATGAAAATTATTTACAATATTCAATTTATACAATGGATCTTCTGTCCAGTAATACAAGTATTAATGTAATCAAAGTGTGTAGGTGTAGTTTTTCTAAATAGGATAATTACTGGTATATGTGTATCAGGAATCAATCAGTTCCCACGAGCCTGGTTTTATGTGACTGGTCAGGGCCACAAACCCCACAATTTCAATGAATTTTACACACAAGTAACGATGACTGGCAGATCTGGCCCAAGTTTATCACTGCCCTGTCCAGAAGTTTATAATATTTGTATTTAGAATTACACTTCTGATCTCATTGTCTCGCGGCAAGATTTTTTAAAGAAATGGCGTTCTAGCCTAACAATTTTTCCTCAATATCAACTAAGCTGGCCAATAGAAGCAGACGACTATGAATTTTAAATCGAACTTTTAAAAAAAATTACAATTCCCAAAATACTACGGTTACTACTACAAGTATATTTTTAGTGTTAGGTTAGCCAATCCCCTCTCGCCTTCCTTTAAACTACAGCCAATCAAAATCTTGGTACCTTTTAGTCCTATTTACTCAAAGCTTTTTTCAAAATATGTCATGAAAAAAAACATTAAACAGGCGTGATCTTTCTTCTCGTCAGTCCGCCTTATCATACATAATATTATTGCCATTATTTTGGTTATTTTTATGTACTAGTGGGTAACTGACACATATTATTGCTCAGGACATCATAAGGCATCCGAATATATAATTTTTATGGCCCTATGTATTTTGGTTCATAATTCCATATTTTTTTTTTGTTTTTTTTTTTTTTGTTTTTTTTTTTTTTTGTATCGTAATTTGAAACGTGCCCAAGGCTATGTTGCTCGAGTTGGCTTTTTTGAAATCAACGCGAGACGGCGTTCTCTAGGTTCTGTCTTTCCATCCCTCCCCTCTTTTATTCTTTTATTCTTTCACTCTCGTCTTGACAATTCGACTTGACCTTGCAAAAGTGTTGTTACATTTAAATCTGAGGGACGAATTTTTTCGAAAAGACAGTATCTTTCGTTCGGCTATGAGGTTTATCAAAATCGACATGCGGGCGGTCGTAGGAGAATACTACGCTGGACTTAATTTTTATTTTCTATCCTATTTTTGACTATATGCACTAGAATATTTATCTTAATTTAGCTATGTATTGAGAAAATCGTCACACTGTTCATGTATGTGGATTAATTAATGATTTTGTATATTTCAACGTGAGAAGCGTATAAGCCCGTGAACAAAGACTCAGCTAGACAATTCGTTACTTACAAGTCAGTGACAGACTTACGTGTGATATCTGCACTAAATTCGTTACATTTCATACTAGAAATCATTAGCAGGATTTTTGAAGGGCCAAGGGTTTATATTGGCTAACATTGACATTTAAATTGTAATCTGTTTTGAAATGTGTCGTATAATGGAATTTACTGTATTACGTGAAAAATGTGTAGAAGTCTATGCCAGGCGTCCGAGGACATTTTATCTGAATGTGGTGTTCCAGATGTGTTGTACAGTCTGTGGTATTGTTGGCAGTGCCTAATTTTACAGAACATCTCCTAACACACCATCAAGTCAAGACAAACACAGATAAACCACACAGAACATTCACGAGCACAACACGGGAAAATGCACACCACCTTCTCGACATTAAAATTCAGTAAAGATTCCCGCGACATTAGTGGAGATGACACAATCCCAGTAAACTTGATGTTCGCAACAGATGGAAACAACAGAAAACACCCATGATAAAAAGGGACTTTAGCTGACAAGTTGACAGATAACAGTAAAAATTAATTCCATTTAGGAAAGGATCCCGTTACGCCCACTGAGGCATACTGGGAATATGGTGTTAGGCCCATATTTTCTTGACCATTCGCACACTAGAGGTGATGTGTCAGCATCACGCCGGACGCCTTAACCTTCCCAGAGTTGTTGGATACCAAATTCAAGAGGCTTTGTCGACCCCGGAGCCGTTTCCGGTCTAGAAAATCTAACCTCAACTGAGGATCGAACCATGAACCACCGAGCTAGGTGGGCGAAGCCAGTGCATTGCGCTGCCGCGGCTCCTAATTCCACATGACTAGCACTGAAAGTGAAGAAGAAGAAAAATTAGTATCAACGGTAGAAAATAAGAATCTTCACATAACACAGAAGAAATATCAAAAAACGAGTCGTGCATACAAAACTAGACTAAATATGAGAGAACTAGCAATAACCCGTCAAAATTGACAGGTTTTTAATTGCAGCCTTCTTATCATTTTGATCCATAATAATAAGTCTGCAATACTTTAAATTAAAATTTTGTCTTGAAGAAACAATCAAAAACTTACATTTTAAGGTTATTTTTAAGAAAATGAGTTAAATCCGTTTCCCGAATGAAACTGGACAGAAGAGTATCTTGATTGTCTGTTGATTTAATCTGCATTTCCGCACCTTCCTGTCTCCAGTTCATGTACTGTTTATCAATTGTGTTGTTGGCTTCTTTCCATAATCAAACTGTTCATGCACACCGTCTTTTGCGCACTTTTCTATTTTCGGGAGAGTATATATAAGAGAATCAATACAATTATTGTCTAACTTTCAACCACAGTTGCACCCCTTAGCTGTGGTTGAAAGTTAATGTACTCTATCGAAAATAGAAAAGTGCGCAAATGACGGTGTGCATGATGTGACCGACCGACGTACTTACGGCGGGAATAATGGTATTGGATGGATAGGACATGTGAACAATAACTGCCGCAAATAAGAATCCCAGGGCAACACAAATGAAATATCGGAAATTGAATGTGTGTACAAAGATATTATAAGGCATTGGTCCCTAAACCGTGCGGTGCGCCACACAGGTGCGGCGCGAGAGGATGGCACGTGTAGCGGGAAGATTCAAAGACAGTAAGGTATTTAGTGAAATTTTCAAAAAAATTCATAAGCCAAAAATAAATATGAGGGTCATTTTCTTATTTATTTTGTTACATGTGATATAATATGGGAAATAGATAGACAGAAAGACAGACAGACAGATATGAACCCGTAGAATTTTCCAGAAGCTTCCAGATTTTATCCAGTAATATATTTTTATATCAAATACATTTTAATAATAAAAATAAAAATATTTAAAAATAATGTAAATCATAAAGATTACCCGACAAAAGCAAGATCACACCTTTCATTGAATTTGTTTATTTTGGGAATGAATCATGATTTATATATAGCCGTACTGTTTTATACTTTCTGGATGTCTCATGATCATTTTATAAAGTAGTGGTGTCCTATGTTATGAATAAAGCACTGCTAGGAATTGATTTTTTTTTCTTTTTGAAGGTATTTCTTTTCAATAAAACATTCGATGTGGCGCAAAAAAAGTTCATTCCGAAAATGCGGCCCAGAGAAAAAAGTTTGGGAACCATTGTTATAAGGTAACGGTGTTCCCCTAGCATATAATGCCGTATGGGAGTGAATTGTTAGAGACGCCACCATACTTTGTCGAGATTTTCATTAGGTAGAGGTGACCGTCCTCTCTGTCTGCCTGCGTGCCCAATTCTCAACCCTTTGAAAATAAAGTTCGTTCGTTCGTTCGTTCGTTCGTTCGTTCCTTAAGAGAGGTTTCACCCATATTTTGGCATTTTGTTTAAAAATTATCATTTTTACAATATTGATGCTACAGTTTAGTGTCACCATTTTTCTACCTAACGCTATGTTTTTTATTGCAGTTTTCAGCTTACAAATATTTTAAATTAATTTTTCAAATACGTATGTTCAGCCACAAATCAGCTAATTATATATGCAAAAAAATTATTTTGTTATAACTTTTTTATTTATCAACATATTTTAATAATTTTTTCGGTATTTAGTCCAGCCAGGGCATTAGATTAAAATTTTTAACAGTTATAAACCTTAACATAAAATAACATTTCATTGGCTGAAACTTTTCATGAGGGTCAAAACATCGCCAGCTTCAACCAATCAGAATCAAGCTTACATTGGGCTTGGCTGGCTGATTTGTTTACTTCGTAAACGCTTCCTGTATCATTGCGAAGCCGGATTTGCGATTACTGTGAGATTTATAGTGATTTCTTATTTAATAAAATAGATTGTGTTAATAAATCAACAGCATCAGGCAAAAGAAGGAAGGATAGGCCCATTAAGAGGAAATTTAGAGGTAACAGGTATTCTGGTTCTCTTAAACAACCGAAAGTCACAGCCACGTGTCACACAAATGAAATAGGCCTAGGCCTATCGTCAAACTGTCATTCTCAGCCAGCTGAAAGTAAAACTCTAAACACATCTGCATCATTCTGCAAATTAAATAGTGTTACTTCTACAGCTGTGAAACACACTGATTCTGAAACTATTGAAGGATACAGAATTATCAGCATTGAAAGTGTCTTGCAGTTTGTTAAACAGTTCCCATGTCCAAAGTGTTTTTAAAAATGGCATAGCAACAGTTCTGTCTGTGAACCCAGTGAGAGCAGAAAAAGTTGTTGATGTAGAAATTTTGTCCAATTACTGTGATGCTTGCAGTAAGGCTAGAAAGAAATACAAAACAGATGAAGAATTTGCAGTGTGGATGACAGGTCATAAATCATGCCCAAAAATCATGAGGGTGCCTCTGGTCTGATGGAATCAAATGGAATGATTAATATTTTTAGATGATCTGAGGAAAAACATGGTTGGAAGTATGTAAAATATCTTGGAGATGGGGATTCAAAAAGTTTGCCGAGGCAAAGCCACAAATGTATCCTGTACTTTAAATCGAAAAATTAGAATGCTGCGGCCATGTTCAGAAACGAATGGGACGATGTCTCCTTGATAAAGTTGCAGAATGTAAAGGCAAGCAGTATGAAGAAGATGGGAAAAAGTATAAGGGTATTGGAAATTTTGGAAGATTAACAAAGAGGGCTATTATGAGAATACAAGGTCATTACGGTGCCGCAATAAGAGGAAATATTGGTTCAATTTCCAATATGAAAAAAGCATAATGGCCATTCTCAAGCACCGTGCTAGAGATCATGAAGATTGTGGAGATTGGTGCCCAAAGGATATAAACAAGGCTAACAAAAACAGGCTGCCTAAATTTGTCATTAAAGAAATTCAGCCTTTCTTTGATGAATAGTCTTCAGACTTCTTGTTGTCAAAATGTCTTCATGGAGGAACAAAGAACTCTAATGAGTCTTTCCACAATCTGATATGGAACAGATGTCCCAAAGCAGCATTTGTAGAAAGAGACAGATTAGAACTTTCAGTTTATGATGCTTTGATAGTTTTCAATGATGGAGAACTTGGGAGAAGAGGAATTTTTGAAAATCTTGGTCTATCTTTTGGGAAATACTGCTTCAAAGGATTTTCTGGTTTTGACGCGGCACGAGTCTCTGCTTCCCTAGGATCATATGATATGAAAAAAGCAGAATACAGGCACAGAAAATCTGTCCTGGATTATAAGAATACCAACAAAGAGAATGGATATGCAGGTGGTGGATTCTAATGTGAGTATGACAATTTTAAGGCATGTTTTCCCTGTATTTTGCTTATTTCTACGATATTGTTTTTCAGCAATTTTGGTGACATTATGTCAGGATTACTCAAAATATTTTAAAGCTAAACGCTTTAAACTTTGCATACTGTGATCTCATACTGTAGTGCTTGTCCCCCTCTAATTTTAAAAGTATACACCTGTAACTTTTTGATCAGTGAGTTTTTAAATTATCTCTACCCTGTATTTTTATCATGAAAAATGGGTCTAGTTTTTTAAAATTCATAAAAAATCATTCGGACAGTTTATGAAGATGAAACTAGACGAAAGTCTTGAGAATGCTGTGATCTATGTGCAAGCCAAATTCCAATGTTCTATCTTTGCAAATAAAGTGTGCATCTTGACACAAAAAAGTTTCTATTTTTAGTAACAATATGCAAACTAGGACCCAATATAATTATTTTCCAATGATTCAGCATTTTTTTATTAGATGCTTTGATGTCATAAACATGCCCAAAAAATTGGAGATTGTAAAGTCAAAAATAAAACAAATATAATTTTAGGTGAAACCTCCTGATGCGTGATGCCATATGATGATGGATGGCATCCGCATGTCTGGTTTTGTGTAGTGTGTAGATGTGTTCAGTCAAAACAATGTTCATGCAACAATAACAGGGCAATCCACATAGGACGTCAGTAAACTCACGACGTATAAAGTCAATGAGTCTTGAAACAGCCGTTGACGTTTTTCTTCATTATTTATTGTGGACGCCACAGTGACAAAATGGTTACGCAAATGTGTAGGCACATCAAACAGTCATTATCACAGCAACATTCAATACAGCAATAAACGGTAGACAGCATTACAATGATGAGTCAGATGCATGTTATATTTCATAGTGCTGTAAATGTAGTCAGGTGGAAAACTCCATCCTTTTCTATAACAGCCAGGAGATAACCAGATGTATGAGATCAGTTCACTCTCCTTAGTTTGACTTCAGCAAGACAGACACGTCTGCCGAAGTATAAATAATGTCCTCAAAAATATCCTCTAGATAATAAAGGTTTTCCAAACCTAGTTCATTTAACAAAGTAGCAAGTAATGGTCCTTGGTACCTGCATCAAACGATGCAGTACAATGCAGCGACATGTGAGCTGGGAAAGAACATCTCGTGACGACGACTTTCGGAGACAGGCTATGAATCGAAATCGCTCACGACCCAAAATCGATAGAGTTAATGAAAAAGTTAATTTACCTTGCTTTCATGAAATACACAGAAATATCACGCCTCCCGGCATGTGCAAATACACTAGAGGTATTATCCCGAATAAACGAAATATCCATAAGAGGACTACACATCCCTGACAGAACAAAAATAGCGGAGATCCCCTCTTCAACGAGGCATCTCTTTCGCCATTCCAAATCGCTCACCCCCACTAGTGGTGGGCGGAAACCGATCGACAAAGAAGCAAGACAAGTCATGCGCAGTCCAGCGCAAAATGACCACAGCTCAAACTTAACTGCATTCGATACCAACGCGAGAAGAAAAATGCTTACCGAGAAAAGTGACTATAAATTTCAAGCAGTTGTTGCCCTTGCGTTATAAAACAGATATTGAAATAAAACGATGTTGCGAGAATTTATCACGCAACATATCACCACCTCCTCCCGATAAAAAAAAATTGTGGAACATATTTTTTTTTCAATATCAAAGAGCAAGCGATAAGCGGCTCAAAACGCACGAATTATGCGCTGATAATTAATTAAATTGCCAAACATTAGGCTAATTATAGAGTGTCTGGTGAGGATATACCTCAACAGAAAAATAAATATGTCTCAAAAAATATTCACATCGGGGAGGTGTCACCAACACACATCACGTTAGCATGTAAACACAATATACGTATGCAAGTTACTATAATCATCATTAAACAGCATACTCTAATATTGTCTTTAAAAATGGATGTACAAATCTGATAGGAAAATTTAAATAGTACATTCTTTGACATGTAATGACATAAGTACATAGTAAAGTTAAACTACATGACGATCCAGGACATATGCTCTGGTATTCCGAGGGTAAGTACACAATCTAGAAACTCGTAAGGTAAGTCCTCAGCTCAACAATGACATTCTGAGAAAGTACAAGCAATATAATGCTAATTAATAACTAATATGCTTCATAAGGTACAATACATTATTAATATTGTGGCTGTTTAGTAAACTAACGGCCCTTATATTAACTACTCAGTCCTCCTCTATCATCTTAAAAAACGAACAGAAGAAGATGACAACAAAGCACGATAGTGTGTACATATAAAGTAAGTACAGATGTGCTAATCTATTGTAGAAATATAGGTGTGTTATGACTCTGTAATACATAGAAATATAGGACAGAAGTATTAGTTGGAGTCATGTGGGCATCTAGACAAAATGTCAGCCATCACATTATCCGCACCACGGATAGCTCGTACCGTGAAGTGAAAAGGTTGAAGAGCTATAGCATATCGAGTGGATCTCGAAGTCTTCAAATTCTTAGTCTGAATAGCTGTAAGAGCTTTCTGATCAGTCTCTAGAATGAAATGTGCGCCCCAGGAGGAATCTTTGTAGCTTTAGAATTGACCAAACCATCGCTAACAACTCACGGTCTAAAACCGAGTAGTTCCTCTCTGCCGCATTTAGTTTTCTAGAAATGTACATAACAGGATGCAGAGTATTTGCATATTCTTGCATCAGTGCTGCTCCAATCCCAGTGGATGAAGCATCACTCCGAAGAACAAAAGTCCTATCAAGAGTAGGTAATCTTAAGATGGGAGGAGAAGAAAATATATTCTTGATTTGGTCTAGTGAAGATTGGCATTCTTCAGACCAACGGACCAGATTAGGCGAACCTTTCTTCAACAATGTTGATAGAGGTGCCATGATCGAAGATAAATTTGGAATAAATCTCCCATAAAAAGTTGAATTAAACCTAAGAGACTCCTAACTTGTTTCTTCGTTTTAGGAACAGAGATGTTCAGTATTTTGGAAGTATTGTGGTCTTCTGTCTTCAAGAGACCATGACCAACACGATGACCCAGGAAAGAGATTTCACCAAAACCAACAAAGCTTTAGAAGGTTTTGCTGTCAAATTATTCTCACGTAGAGTGGACAGTAAGTCATATAACCCTAAATAGTGATCTTCCCAGGTATCACTGAAGAGACAGATGTCATCTAAGTATGCGATGACATCCGAACGATGTGACAGAATTCGACGCATCATGCGAACGAAAGTGGCAGGGGCGTTCATGAGACCAAAAGGCATAACATTCCATTGAAATAGACCCCTAGGTGTAGAAAAAGCAGTAAGAGGTTTGGCATGCTCTGCTAAAGGCACTTGCCAATAACCTTTAGACAAGTCAAGTTTAGTGAGAATCTAGAATTAGAAAGTCTAATCAGTAGATCTTCTAACAAAGGCATCGGTTCAGCGTCGAACTTTGTGACCTGATTCAATTTGCGATAATCAACGCAAATTCGTATGTTCTTATCCTTCTTCCGGACAATAACCATGGAAGAAGAATATGGTGAAGTCGATGGTTCAATTATATTTAATTGAATCATTTCATCCAATTCCTTTTCCACTTGCGACTGAATGTGTATAGGAATAGGATACGGCCTAACCCTAATTGGATTATTGTCGGTAAGAATTATGTCATGTTCTATGACATCTGTGTGTCCAGGAATGTCAGTGAGAACATCCTGAAATGTTTGTAACATCGACGAGACTTGTCGATGTTCGTCACCAGAAAGATTAGGAGAAACAGAAACGTTTTTCCAAGATTCCGTGGAATGTAATGGAACCACTGGAAGGGGAAGGTTGACATCAGAGAAGGTAGCTTCCTCATCCTGAATGACAGACAGGGATGAATAATGACCGTGAGGTGCAGGAGCATCATCCGTTGCCTGGAAAATAGGCAGCAAATAGTCCGGACGTTCGTGAAATTCCGAAAGCATGTTTATGTGGAAAGTTTTATGCTTTCCATCAATATCGACCACATAGTCAACATCGGAAATCCGAGAGAGACTATTGCATACGGACCTTTCCATGCAATAAGAAGTCTATTTTCCCTACTGGGGAGTAGGACGAATGCTTTGTCGCCTGGACAAAGTTGTCGTAGACATCTATTCTTGTTAGCAAAAACTGCCTTGCCTTCTCTTTAGCAATTTTGATGAAGCAGTTGCTAGCTTACATGCCTCAATGATCTTTTGTCTAAGAGCAATGACATACTCATATGAGGATTGAGTTTCATCGCTAATATCATCGGCAGTGATGAGATCGTGTAATAAAGACATAGGGCCGCGTGGACGCGCGCCAAAGACAAGTTCGAAGGGAGAAAATCCTGTGTGTTCATTAGGGACTTCTCTATAGGCAAAGAGAGCCGCGGGTAAAACCCTGTCCCAATCTTGAGGATGATCTTCAGTTATCTTACCAAGCAAAGTCTTGAGCGTTCTATTCAGACGCTCAACTAACCCATTAGACATAGGATGGTAGATACTACTGAGAGATCGTTCAATATGTAAGGTAGACATTACCTGTGACATAGTGTCAGATATGAGTTGAGTGCCATGGTCTGACAATATTTCTCTGGGGGAACCCCAAGCGAGAAAATATCAACCAAAGAGCATCTGCGATATCTGTAGTAGATATGCTCTTAAGAGGAATAGCCTCTGGCCAACGTGTGCACATATCGACACATGTAAGGATAAACTGATGTCCTCTGGCCGACTTGACCTTAAAAGGGCCAATAATATCTATGGCCATTTTCTGAAACGGCCCCCGAATAGGAATGTCAGCAGCCTGGATAGGCGCAGCATGTCGTGGTCCTCTAGATTTGACCTCCTGACATACCTTGCATGATCGGCAGTAAATACGAATGTCCTTATTGACAAAAGGCCAAAAGAAAGCCGCAAGGACTCTCGACTTCGTACGGGCAAAACCCATATGTCCAGCACATTGCGAGTCATGAGCATGTTGCAATATTTGGACTCTCATGCTCTTGGGAACAAGAATTTGCGAATGTGCCGACGTAGTCGAATCTTGTACCATACGTACAAGTACGCCGTTTCTCATTGCAATCCAAGATTTTCTATTTGTATCCTGATTCGGATCACCTTTCTTCGCAAGAACGAAGAATTTTTTTAAAGAAGGATCTTCTTCTTGCAATTTTATGAAAGAGTCACGAGTGATCACTAAGTGACTATCTTGGCTATCAACTTCATTATCACTATTCAGTGAAGTTTCGGGTGTTTGTAGAGCTTGTGCTCTTGTAACTACTGCATTTGTAGCTTGCATGTTATTATCTTCCCAAGCAGCAATCTGCTGTGGGGTACACTCCCTAACTCCGTGAATACGACCAATAATAAGGTCCGCAATAGGATTAGGTAAGAGACAAGCATGCACATCTCCAGTAAAGAAAGGAGTGGCAATGCGAATTACAGCAGTAGGATATTTTTCTAGAGTGCCGCCAAATGTGACACATTTAATAACACTTCCTGTAGCACAAGATGGATCTACAAGCGATTGTCTAACACCAATAGTGGTGCATCCGGAATCGAAAAGTAGTGAGACCGGAGTATCATTAACAAGACCCTTATGTAGAATTAAAGAACCCCTCCCGTCATGCGCAACAGCAGCAGGAAGAGCGGGAAGTGGGTGACCACAACTCAAAGTAGTTATGGTACCCGGTTCGAATAAAGTACTGCATTGGGGGCATTTGTTTGCTCTCTCAAAGTCAAAAGCAGAACCAGTGACAGCGTCAAAGTTTTTACTATCAACAACATGATTACAGGCTCCCTCAGTTTCCTGTTGTACAGCATTAGCCTGCTGATATCTCTTTTTTTTGTGTTGAGATCTACCCCGACTATTATTACCTCTGAAGTTATCAGAGTTATTATTATCTCTGCAGTTATAATTGTCTCTATTGTAATTGTTATCCTGGTTCGAATTCCAGTTTCCACGATTACTATCATGTTCACATTGATGCGAACATCTATTTGTTTGGTTCTGAGGTCTTCGGCAGGAATAACCTCTATTACCATATCCTCTTTTGAAATGCTTATAATTATTAGGGTTTGATATTAACGACCACTATCAGGTTGTATCTCGAATTTTCTTCGAAGAAGAATCACCCATGAAACATTGATTTCCCCATGAAATTTTGAATCAGAATAATTTACCAGCTACCTCTTTCTATCAAAAATTTTGGTTGGGATATTCGAGCAAAGTTTTTGACCATACGGGTGATGCCGTAAGGAACTGGTTAAACCTTCTTTCACCTTTAGGGATTTACCCATGGTTATGTGTGGGTGCGCATTAA
>JAMPIV010002116.1:462500-653690 GCA_024509875.1 Oreohelix idahoensis | reverse complement strand
AAGTGGTGTGTGTATAAGATTAGAGTGGGTATTTTGGTAAATTGGTGGAAAGGTAATTATAATTGGGGTATGGGGTATGGGGGAGGGGATGTTGTGATGAAGTTGGGGTCAAGAGATAGAGGATATAGCGTGGTCAGGTATTTAAAGGGAAATTGTATGAGTTAAGGGGGGAGGGTGTATGGGTAGTTGTTAGTGGATTGGTATTATGGAAGTAATGGTTGTTGTTGTGATATAGAGTGTTGGTTAATGTATGGGTGAATATGAGATGGGATGTGGTTAAAAAATTATAGGAAATGGTGTAGGTAAAGAGGAAAACCATGTGTATAAGGAGTAATGGTTGATGTTTAAGGATATATAATTCATTGTACTAGGAGTGAGAAGCCCTGCGATTATGTGGGGATGAATTAATGAAGGGCTGTTCTACATATTAAATGGTAAGTAGAAATTGGGGGTGTTTAGAGTTTTTAATTATCGTTTACTAGGGGGGGATTAAATAGGAGGTGAACATGTAGAAAGAGTTTGGTTAAATGTATAAGGTTATTGGGGGGAGTTGTGAGTAGGGTGATAGTTTAGGATTAATGTGATCCTGTTAATCATTAAAGATGAGAAGGACGTATGTTTTAAGGGGAATGTTTGGGGGGGTTAGAGGCTAGGATATATGTGGGTTTGTTCAAGAGAATAGTGTTAATTGTGAAGTGGGTTAAGATGTGGGGGGAGAGTGTATTTGTATGATGTTGTAGGTGAGGGATGGGTTGTGTATATGAGGGAAGACATGTGTGGAATTAAAGATTGGAGGTAAATTGATTTAGTAGCGTGTGGTTGTGTTATAGGGAGAATTGGATGAATGGTTGGTTATAATGAGTTAGGGTAATGAGTAATGTTTAGTATGGGGAATGGAAAGTTAAGTTTTGGTTGATAGTTTTGTATGCGTTATGGGTGTGTATTTAAGTAAGGTAGTAGTTGTAGGATAGGGTGGGTTAGATGTAGTGAAGAAGTGGTGGATTGTTGAATTGATGGGTTTTTGTTAAAGTAGGATGTGGGGATTTTGAGAGGGTTGGAAGATTAGGATTGGGGGTAGTGTTAGGCATTAGGATTTAGGAGTATTATAGGGGGTGTGTGTGAGGTTTGTGGGTTAACAGGACTATGGGGGTATTATATGTGTAGTTTTGGGGTGTTAAAGAAGGTTGAGAAGTTTGGTATGATTATGTTTTGTATTAGTGGGGCAATATGGTTTGTATGTAGTTTGTGGGTGGGATGAGGGGGTGAATGGATACCACGGTTTGTGGTTCCATCGTATTTTAACCCAAACATTTAGCCATTATGTGAGAATATTAAAAATAGAACTGTGTGGGTTTATTGGGGGTTAAAAAGTTTGTGGTAGGGGAGTATGGTAATTATTTGATGGGATTATTATGGGGATTAAATTGGAGGTGTGTGGGAAGGGGTGTTTTTAGTTGAAAAGTTTAGTGGGGTAAGGTATTTGGTAGTTAGGTTGGAGTGATAGTATATAGTGGGTATTGGGGTTAATGTATGTTTGAGGGTTTGTTGGGGGGGATAGGGGTATTTGGTTTGGGGGGGGGTGGGATTGAAGGGTAGTTTAGGTAAGGTTTTTGTGGGAGTTGGGAGTGTTAGTAATGTGAGGAGGTGGGTTTTTGGGTTTGGGGGGGAATGGGATTTGGATAAGAGGGATTAGAATAGGATATGGAATGTTTGTTTAGGCAAGTTGTAAGTGTGCGTGTGGGTTTGTTTGATGGGTTTTTTTATTTAATAAAGTTCCTTATTTGTGAGGTGTTAATGTGTTTTGCGGTGGGAATGTTGGGGAGAATGTGAGTCGTTGATATTGGGTTAGTTTGGGTTGATTTGGGGAGTGTGATAGGGGGAGTAAAGCCAGGAAGATAGCGATTAGTTGATTAGCAGCTCTAGTTATGGAATCCGGGTTGTTTTTGAAGGCGGATCGGGTAGCGTCTATGAGGATTTAGGATTTTTCTTAGTTTTAAATACGTTAAACGTTACTAAATGTCAGGGATGAGTTGCGAATATTGGAAGGTGTCTCCTGTGTTAGACAGATGCAAGACAATCGGAGTAATACATATGTGCCACCGATACACGGGGCTCTACGGTTAAATATTCTCGGTGTTAATGTGTGCAGAATATCGTCCGCCTAGGGGTCCATCTACGATGATGGGCAGACATATCGGACCCTACATTTTATTCCTGAACACAACGCTTGCTTCGGGTACCGAGTTTTTATTTGACAGGAGTCTGGATAGCGCCAGACATGCATCGCTCAGAATGGCCAACATGTCGTGTGAGGTGTTAAGACGCGTTTTGGCAGTTATGGCAGTGTCTGAGGTTAATTTGAAGTGTTTAGGAAGAGGGAGTGATACCGTTGTGCTATTTTCGGATATTTCGAGAATAACATGGGATCTACTTTGTCTGTTTTTAAGAAGAAATTATCTACCCGAGAGAGTTATAGACTAGTGTACATTCAGTCCCTGTGGGGACATCAAAGGATGTCTTGCAGTAGACAGATCACACTGTTAGAAAATATCTTGTATATTTGCGTGGAAAAAGTCTGAGTTGTCTGGCAACATTTGCGAGTTGTAGGTCTCTAGGTCTCTACCAATATATTGAAAGATTCCTAGTTCGGATATTAATCTGTAGTTCTGTGTGGAGTGATCACTGGGTGACCCATACTTTACCAGCGTTTAAGTTACTGAGTAATATTGTGAAGAACATAAACATTGATTTTCCTTAAAGACTTGGTATGTGGTAAAGTTTAAACCTGGTCTGAATTGCGTATGGTGCATCCAGAAACGACAGAGTACCCTTTACATAAACATTTAAAGATAAAATGAAAGTAACTGGCCTATCAAGCCAGACTTAAATTCTTCCCTGAGAAAAACCTCAAGTACATTTTTTGCCCTTTGTGCCAAGTAAAATTGGTTACAGTCAATAAACATTCCGACGGATTGTGACTAGTGTGGTGTGGACCGAATAAAGTCCTATAAACTCGCGAGAAGGGAAGTTACCTGACATTTCTAGTTACTAGAAATCTAAGCTATTGACACTTTGCTCGCCGTTGACGTTCGTGTCTGTACAATTTTAATGTGACAGAACCAGATATCCTAAAATAAGAAATACCAAGGAAACGTTCCCTGAAGTAGCGAATTCAACCTATCTTTGTGGAGCTGGGGTTCCCTTGGCCAATGTCTAGCCCTGGAGATTCTGTATGTGCATGTAATAAAAATTGTTCGTCCAGAGGTTGCTACCAAAGCTGTAAGTATGAACGAAAGCTAGTGATCACGGCTGACTGAATAGAGTGAATGCAGGACTGAGTGATTCCTTTATTGTTGTATTTTGGCACCCATTTTGCTGTCTTAAATTTCTTTATGCACGTTTTGGTTTTTTGCTAACAATATTTTTCCTTAGGATAGATCAGAGTATCCAAGTCTGTTCATACCTTTAAAGGGAAATCTTAGACTAAATCATATGTATCCGTGACTCTTTGGGGCTATCACTTTTCTTCTAACGGGACGGTGGGCTATACATCGAGGGGAAAGATCATAATGGTGGGTCTATCATTCTTGTAGCAATTCACTGACTTTATGACTATTTGTATATGTTTGATGTATTTTTATATGTTGTGATGGAATTTTATTATGATAATTAAAAATTTAATTAAACTTAATCAGTGTGGCGGTCAGTTTGTTCCCAATTATCTATACTTTTCATTGTCATAGTTTCATGTTTTTGCGTCTATTGTCGTAACTTATGTGTGTGGGTATGTGAGGAACCTATATATTAATATATATTATATTAGATTTGTTTAACTAATCTAACTCTGTTGTAGATGATAGGCTGACTGAGAGAAGCTTCTCGAGTGTCAGAGACAGAATCTACTATATTTCCTCCACCGCACTCGTAAAATCTATTTCTATTGTATCATCTCACTGAGCTATCACCTGGTTCTATTTCTATTCAGAAGGGACCAAACTAAGTCTTAATCACCTATCACAAATCTACGACAGTACCAATGTGCGAAAAGCTGAGTGTGATAACCATTAACAACATTAAAGCTGACAAAAAAGAACATTTTACTCCACACATCACTAGAGTAGATGACCTTAAACAGCGATTCCCAGAACAGTTTGACAGAATAGGCAAACTTTCAGGAAAGGCAAAACTCTTTTTTTTAAAGACAACGCTGAACCACAGATAGACCCACCTAGAAAGTATCCTATACATGTTAAAGAGAAACTTGCCACAGAACATGCCAATAGGCAGTGCAGAGAACTTCTCATACCATCAGACATACCGTTATGCCCTTGGAGCATTATAGGGACTGAGACAATAATGACTATCTTATTATTGCTGATTATTACAGCAAATTTCCCATCATTGAGAAACTTCCACAACCCTCACCATCAGCTGTTATTGCAGACATTACAAAGAAGTATTGCAGCATATTTGTCATCCCAGATGAAGTTAGATCTGACAACGGTCAACATTTCTCGGGTCAAGCATTCAGAAATTTCACTAATGACTGGCAGATCAAACACACAACATCATCGCCTAGATACCCTAAATCTAATGGCTTCATTGAGAGACAAATACAAACTATCAAGTCAGTCATGAAGAAAACAAGAACAGAAGATGTACACCTATTACTCTAGAGATGGAGAACGACACCCATAGACAGTAAGATTGACAGTCCAGCAGAACTCATGTTTGATAGAAGAATATAAAGACCAGCTACCCATCTAAGGTCCACTTCCGTCCACAACATAAAGACAGCCCCACATATGATCGACTTTCAGCATCGTCAGCAAGTTCAGAAATCCAATTGTGACAAATGTGCTAAAGATTTACCACCATTATATCCTGGTCAGCATGTGACTACTGTGACGAGTAGGATGTATGTGGGTAGATGTAGAAGATCAGACTACACTTATACACCGCTCGTCTAGCTCACTGTCTAAGGAGTAATACACCAACTCCAACAATCATATCAATCTCCGTGAATATATTATATCACAAATAAGTCACAATGGGCGCAGGGCCATTACAATCATTGGAGAAATAACAAATTCCGAGTAATCTACAATCACTCTGATTCTCGGAATATCTACAGCCGCAAAATAGGATACTTCACAAATCCACTGCACAACTCTGGCCCTCTACTCGCGCACTACTATAGACATCCACCTTTCTCTTCTCTACGCTCTTCGCTGTCTCCTGTCTACTCTCTACTGACTCAACTCTCTACTGACTTAACACACGTATCTCTCTGACACCCCTGCAGTAACTCCAGACCTTGTAACCCACAAAACCAACAAGCACCATGGGCGAAATCACAACCAACTCTAGCTAAACCAGGAACTTTAGCAGAACCACCAACCCTTTACACCACTTGTTCTGGCCGTACAGTGAAACCTCCTAGCCGATACAGACAGTGACTTACATGCTTACACTGAACATTGCACATACATATCCTTTCTCACATTAAACATTTTGTGTAATAGCTTTTCCCAAACGTAGTTTAACACAAGTTGATTCTTGTTGTTGAGTGAACATTCTATATCTATATTGGCATTATTAGTTTTGCTGCGAGTTATCCTAAATATGTGTTATTCCTTTTCAGTGGAAATGTTTGCACACTTTTTTTTTTCAAAAAAGGGGGGATGTGATATAATACATTAAAATACGAAACTACACATGTACGAGCATTAGGAAGTAAAGTTGAATGGCGGTAAACTGATCAAGCGTTACTGTGTGCACTGTGAAACTTATTGTGGAATAGAGGACGTAAGAAAAGCTCTTAGCCTATATACATACATAATAACATTTACAGGGATTAGGGTTGGGTTAAGGTATAACCCTAATCCTAACATGAAAATGCTACGAAACAACTTATAGCTAAACATATTCCTGTACGGAGCATAAAAGCACGATTCCTATGTTTCACTGAAATTGTGCCATGTATATCCTATCTTTATCAAATGATGGCCATTGCTGAAGCTGCGGGTATTGTTCTTGTTAACCACACACACATTGCTAACATAAATTCATGCTGATAAAGCATTAAATTCTACAATACTTGAATCAGTATCACTAAAGTTAAAACTCCTGTCACTCTTATGTACGAACAGATGGCACAGCGCAGCAGCAGTGAGAGTTAAGAAAACCATTCCATTCAATTAATGCAGTGTCCTGAGATTAATTTTGATGACATTTCCGTCGTCAGTTAAAGAAATTTTTCACTCCAGAAGAGTTTGCTGCTATCACTGATTATGAAAGGCAGCACTTAAGTAATCTGCAACAAAACTTTGAGGCCCTTCGTCGTGCCGGTAAGTATAAACAAAGTAATTATTTAGCATCCCTTTCATTCGAAGCTGCCCTAAAAGTTTGATCTAGTGCATGGAAAAAAACAAATTACTGATCTGTTGAGGTAGTCCGCCTGTCTGTGAGATTTCGAGTTATATCTTAAAAAGGTTCTTTTTTTTTAATCGACGAAGAAAGTATTCCGTTCCAACCTAAGGGGTTATCAAAACGATCATAGTGAAGTTATAAATTGTGGCAAAATACGTTTTTTAAGATCCAGTAGGCTTATGTGTCAACCATCTTGCACTTCTGCAGAAGGGTGTTAATTTATAATAATCCAAATTACTAAAATTAAGTTAAATTTTTATGCTGCTTATAATATATAATATATATATATATATTTATATATATCCCCCCCCCCCCCCAATATATATATAATATATAACAAATATATATATATAAATACATCCATAGATTTTACCAGAGCAAGCACACAGTTTCTCATATTTTAAACAGATAAAAGACCAGATGGCCATATATGAAAAAGGACTGGTCAAAAATAATCTCAGTAACAGACAGATATTAACATTCAAGACAAAAAACCCTTATGAGAGTCAATAGATGCAATCCCAATATAATAACTGCATCTTGTAAGTTTTAGTGTGCAAACTTGGACAATGGACACCCACCCACCCCATAAGTGAAGATGAGGAAACATCAAGAAATCAACAGAAAATAATGTCTGAGTATACCATCAAGGCAAGTTACATAAAGTCTTTCATGTACAGATGGTACAGGTGCTCCCATGTCTTAGTTAGTAGTCTGACGGCTCAAAGTTTTCACCACAAGCACGCATATAATTCCTTTGCATCCTGGGTGTTATTACACTTAGGTCTTTCACTATTGTATGGTGCAAAACAAATCACACTGAACAAGCAGTTAGAAGACTGAATGCTGAAGCTTTTAAAATACAGTAGGATTTCATGGAAACAGAAACAAAAAGGTCAGAAGGAAATCATAAATAAAAGGAGGACAAAATGAAACAGATACTATATTTTTGACATTTAAAAAAAAAAGTACTGCTTATAACAAAAATGGAAGGAAATGTCAAAGCCACATTGGCTGATCTGATATGTTGTTTTCTATTAATTTCCTTTCCATAACGTACAAATATTCTCAGTGAATATAATCATCACCACCATCATCACCATTATCATCAGCTCCTTTCTCTCTCATTATGATGCATGAACTTCACCTATGCAGATGGGTGAGTTGAAGAACCCTACGTCAGAGCACGTATTATTGCATCACTGGTTTCTGTAACCATTTCTCATTGAATGTGATGATAGTTTCTACATATCTAACGGATTATTCAGTTACATAATTTGTAAAATCATATTTTCCTATTTTAAATAGTCATAAGTTTTTTTTTGTATTTGTTTTTTTGCTAGGGGTATTCACTCTTAGTGTTGTATTTAAAAAAAACAAGACAACAGATTTAAACAGAAGCATTTACCATGGTTGACCTCCAGGTCAGTTCAACTAAAGTGAGT
The DNA here is from genome assembly GCA_024509875.1 of Oreohelix idahoensis. Classification (NCBI taxonomy): domain Eukaryota; kingdom Metazoa; phylum Mollusca; class Gastropoda; order Stylommatophora; family Oreohelicidae; genus Oreohelix; species Oreohelix idahoensis. The sequence goes on along the minus strand of JAMPIV010002116.1, from coordinate 645,813 downwards.
GTCGGCTTTTGCTTAGTTTAATACGTTATGTAACAATGAGGTATTTCAAGTGTTTATGTAAATACATGAAGGGAGGCATCAAAGAAGAGTTGGCAACTCAAAAAGCAGCAGCTGGGAGACTTTTTCAGGCCATAAATCGAGGATTCCTCAGCAAGAGAGAAGTTGGTAAGAAAACGAAGATGGATATATACCGCTCCACCTATGTCCCAGTCTTGATGTATGGATGTGAGTCATGAGCAATGACTACAACCCACAAAAGCCAGATCGAGACCCCAGAAATGAGATATTTTAGGAAGGTAGTTGAAGTAACAAGAAGAGACATGGTCCAACCAGATGATACATCAAGGCCTAAAATCCCACTCCCCCAGGAGGAAGACAGCCTATAGGATAGTCTGGCGCTCTCTCTTCCAAACTTCTACACCTAAATATAGAACAAATATTTTTGGTGGCCCTAGTATTTGAATGTGTTTAAAGCACTGTTTTCTTGCCTCTAGGTCTACAAGTTAGTCCACCCGAGTTCATGCTTAGAAACACATCAGAGAAAGAGAGGAACAAATTGATAAATCCTCCATTTTTAGAATCATCTGATGGGTCTGATTCAGAATGGACTCCAGCTCTAGAGAAAGCCATTAAACCTCGAAGTAAGTACAATTCCTTTTATCCTTATTGTGGAATTTTTCTGTGACCATCAGCGAGAACATAATGTTTATGTTTTATTTCACATTTCTTTAATGACTTTCCACAAAACATTTTGTCTGGTGTATCTTTTTCATAGTGTTCTTGAAGCATTTGAAGTTTGTTGATTAAATTAAATTATATTTAATTTCACTCTTCTGATACATAATTTCTGGTAGGCTAATTGTTGTATTGTAAGGTCGGTTCATTTATTTGCTTACTGTTGCTCTATTTCACTTATAATTTACTTTTCTTTTAATATTTAACTACCATTGCTGAATGAAAATTTGTGTTTTGTATTTTATTTACTAACAATAAGCTACTGATTTCTGCTACCAGCAAACAGAAACAGTTCAATGAAAATATATATACTCCTGCTCTAAGTGGTTCCCAAGGGTCTCTGTGGAGACAAAAAACATGAAATGACCTCTACCCATCCAGTGGTGTCACCAAAGTTAACCAAATCAGTGCTGCACCGGGCATTGGCAACTCCATAATATGAAAGAGTTTGCCACAGAAACCGCTACTACCAATGCTTACAAGCCATCTGACACAGGTCCGTTCACAAGGAGACCACTGGAATAGTGGTCTCATGCTCCCCAAAGAGTGAAATAGGCTATGATGGATAGATTTATACTCAGATAAATTTAGATTTGGCTGTCAGACATGGAGGACAGCAATACTAATAATCAAGAAGTTATATAGGTTAACTGTAACAGTATGACAAGACTGAAACTGACCAGCAAATAGCATGAAACAAGGCTTGAGGAAACACATGTTGGAGGCACATAGTACATACAATGAGAAAACTATCAACTACTATCACATGAGACAAATGGGACCCCAAGATGCAGCAATAGTGAATGCAGTCAGCGACCCATAGCTGTACTGCTTGCATCAGGACCAGCGAACCAGAGCTGGTCAAGACCGCACTCCACCTCCACGTGGTGGTCCTGGAAACAGTCTGCAGCAATGCAGTCTGGCTGAGCGAGTGCGGATCGCAATGGGAAGGCAAACCTGGTCCCTAAAAAATGCCGTGCTGAAGTCGGATGTGTCGACCGAAAGGTGCAGATATCACAGCTACGGCGCAAACAGACACAACGCAGCCACCGTCCTTTTCAGGGCGAACGAGGAAGAAGGAAGAAGAAGACATGAGACAAATGCAACATGACTGATATTCCAGCTATGATTACTTTGTACATACAATATTAACAACATCTCTGTCTTGTTTGTTGATTCTGAGATCTTTTGTAAAGTTTTAGGAGAACTAAGAAAGTATTCACGAGTTAATTAAGAAAGTAACAAGAACCAGAAATTCATTCAGACTACAGAGGAGGTCACTCAAAAACATTCACACAAATTTGGTTTAGATTTACTATATTTGGACTGAGTTGGGGGGGGGGGGGGGAAGGTACTGTATTTGGGATTGGACATCTGACTTTATTTTCTGGAATTAGTACACCATATGTTCTAATTATAACCCATTAAGGGTTGAACAGGATACTTTATTTTTTTTTTTTTTTTTTAAATTCAGACTACTGAACACCTTTACACAAAAGTCGTTAGTGTGCTTTTTTCTTTCATGGTACACCTATTGAATAGTTCTGCAGAACTAGAAGTGTCAAAAAAGAACATGGGCTGTCACCTTCTGTGTCCAGCATCATTCTTAAGAGTATGATGTTGGAGTAGATTACCAGCTATTAATATTCTGATGGCATAGATTGAACCAAGCTATCAGCTCTCATGTATTATTGAAATTATGATTTCTCACCTCACCAGGTCTTTGCATAACATGTCTGTGTAAATACTCATTTTGTGGAAAAATGCTTTATAATACTTACTTAGTCGTTCCCATTCTACCGTAAGGTATAGAGGTTTGGGAGAGAGAGCGTCAGACTATCCTATCGGCTGTCTTCCTCCTGGCCTGGTTCCATTCTAGTCCTCGGTCCTTCAAAGATTGTCTAATGTTGTCCTCCCAGCGGACTCTGGGTCATCCTGAGGGTCTGGATCCCTGGCTCTTTGTTTCCCATGCTTGTCATAGTAGCCGATCTTCTCCTATTCTGCAGACATGGCCAAACCATCTTATTTGGGACTATTCTACTTGGGTCTGCAGGGGGTGAGATTTTAGGCCTTGACGTATCATCTGGTTGCGGACCATCTCTTTTCTTGTTACTTCAACCACCTTCCTCAGATACCTCATTTCTGAGGTTTGGATCTGGCTTTTGTGGGTTGTAGTCATTGTCCATGACTCACATCTATATGTCTATAATACTGCTACTGCATATGAGAATGTAGCAGTACCTTTGATTACATATATGTGTGTTTGTATAAGGTGATACTTCACAATATGAAGGTGTAGGCAAGAATTTACTGACACATTTTGTAAAAAATTGCTGGGTTTTTTTTGTTGGTCAAACCTGTGGACATTTTTGTGCTGCTTTTAGTATGTGTATGAATGCCAAGATAATAAGCAAACTGAGATGAAGGGCAGAATGTTAGATGGATTAATGTGCACAATTATTAGCCCTTTTAAAATCAAGTTTGTTTGTTAATTTATTCTTCTGACTGTACTACATGTGGATCTGATGTCCTGAGAGCACAGGCCTTTTGTCAGCTTGCAATAAGCCCTCCTAGCCTTTTCCATCTGTTTAAGTTCTGTCCATAGCTTCTCTCATTGTGTTCTCTTCATCTATTCTCCATGTGTTTTTTGTTTTTTTCAGGTCTCCCTCTGTTTATTTAACCTTGGGAATTTCAGAATAAAGTAGGCTCTGGAGGTAAAGGATGCCATTGCAGGCCCATTGAGGCTTATTTGGAACATGGTTTTAGGCCCATATTTTCTTGACAAAACAGCACACTAGGGGTAATGTGGTCAGCATCATGCTGGCCGCCTTTAACCTTCCCAGCATTGCTCTGGTATCCAATTCATGAGGCTAGGCCAAAACAAGCAATGCCTTTATTATACTTGTACCAATATAATCTAGTCAGTTTTCTTGTCTTCACTTAGTCAACAGGAGGAAAAGATCATTCATTCCCCCCAACAAAATTTGTCCAGGAAACAATGTGGAAGGGACACAAAATACATCAGTACCATCAAAACAAAAGAAACAGGTAATGCAGTATGTGTGTAATAAATGTGTCTCCTACAACAATAATTAGTGGAAAAAGTGAAATGTACATAACAATAATAATTATCAAATCATTTATTTTGGAGGAATACAACTAATATTACTATAAACACTACATATAGAAGTGCCAGTCTCAAATGCAATTACCTGGTAATTTTGGTGCAGATGAGCTAAAAAAAAATTAAATGCTAAAATAGTTTATCACTATGTGATAGATTTTAATTGGATCATATTAAGTTCAGTATCATGTATTTGAATTCCAAAATTCAGTTGTTTTTTCCTAATTAATGAAAGAAAAACTATCCTGTTCAACCTCTAATGCAGTGTTTCTTAATTTGTGGTCCATGAACCTCTTGGTCTATATATTTCTCTTTGAAATACTCGTTAATTTGTGGTCCATGAACCTCTTGGTCTATATATTTCTCTTTGAAATACTCGTTAATTTGTCGTCCATGAACCTCTTGGTCTATATATTTCTCTTGGAAATACTCGTTAATTTGTGGTCCATGAACCTCTTGGTCTATATATTTCTCTTTGAAATACTCGTTAATTTGTCGTCCATGAACCTCTTGGTCTATATATTTCTCTTTGAAATACTCGTTAATTTGTGGTCCATGAACCTCTTGGTCTATATATTTCTCTTTGAAATACTCGTTAATTTGTGGTCCATGAACCTCTTGGTCTATATATTTCTCTTTGAAATACTCGTTAATTTGTGGTCCATGAACCTCTTGGTCTATATATTTCTCTTTGAAATACTCGTTGGTTTGGAACTGGCAAGTCTAGATCTTCAGATATTATAATGAATAAACACATCACCTCTGGTAACAATTTCCATAACTGACAGAATAACGATGTTTTTTTCTGACAATGATTACTAAGGTTAATATTATAAAATAGTGAAAATTAATGCAGAGATAATAGTGTGCATGAAGTTATTTCACACAAAATTATTGCAGTCCTGTGGGTATCAAGAATGCATGTATAATTATTTAATAAAAAAATTTTTAAGCATGAAATCAGCTGGGGTTTACCATCACAGGTAAGGCAGTTTAACCTCACATAAAACAATATTTATTACCTTGGGGTTAGAGCTCAAGTCAGGTAACTATATATATATATATATATATATATATATATATATATCTATATATATATATATATATATATATATATATATATATATATATATAAAGAACTGCTTATTCAGAGCAACCAAGAGGACAAGCACACCATCATAGGTGGCAGTCACTGGAGTTGTTTTGGCCACGTCCTTAGAAGAGACCCTGATGCCATCACATGAACAGCTATGCTATGGACCCTGGAAGGAAAGCGAAAGAGAGGCCAATCAAAAACAACTTGGCAGAAAACTGTGGAGGCCGAGATGCAAAGAATGAACCAGAGCTGGGCACAACAAAAAGGATAGCCGCCAACCGAGCAAAGTGGAAGCAGTTTGATGCTGCCTTATAAGCATGATGGTCACTGACTGCTTTGACAATTCTGCAGCTAAGGATCAAAGAAGAAGCAAAATTAATAACCAAATGCTGGTAAAAAAATCAGTCAAAGCAGTCAGTGGCCATCACGCCTAGTTGCATCTTGTAGGGCAACAACAAATTGATTCCACTTTGCTTGGTCAGTGGCCATCCTTCGTACAGTGCCCCAACTCTGGTTCATTCTTTGCATCTCAGACTCCACAGTCCTCCGCCAGGTTGTTTTTGGTCGGCCTCTCTTTCGTTTTCCTTCAGGGGTCAAAAGCATAGCTGTTCTTGTGATGGCATCGGGGTCTCTTCTGAGGACATGGCCAACCCAGCTCCAGCGTCTGCCAGCTATGATGGTGTGCATGTCCTCTTGCTTGCTCCGAGTAAGCAGATCTTGGTTGATGATGGTATTCGGCCAAAACATTCGGTGAATTTTTCTTAGGCATGTTGTGTGAAAAGAGGACAATTTCGACATTTCCTTCTCTGTAACTCTCCAGCATTCCACACCATAGAGAAGCACAGAAAGCACACAGCTCTGATATAATCTTAATTTTGTGCTTGTGCTGTATTGAGAGGACTTCCAGATGTTGTTTAGGCTAAAAAAGGTTGTTCTTGCTTTATTCATTCTGATGTTGATGTCTTTGCCTGCCCGCCGTCTGGTGGTACTATGCATTCTAGGTATGTGAAGGTGTCTGTCTGTACCAGTTGCCGATTCCTTACAGATATGGGCTCAGGGTTGCTCACATTGAGTGTCATGACCTCTGATTTCTTTAAATTGATGTTCAAGCCCACCTGCTGGCTAGGCTTGGAGGTACAGATCATAAAATCCTTTAACTGGTGTATACAGAAAATGTAAGACCAACACTGAAATATGGAATCCCTTCCTATGCTTCAAAAACCATCTTGTACAGAACAGTGAGAATCCACAACTAGACTGAAGGATCATTACTGGATCACTGATATCAACCCCAATAAGTGAAATTAATAAAATAATAAAACTACAATCTATGAATGACAGAAGAGAGTACTGAGTATTACAACAAGCAGACATATTTAATAGCCTCACAAACCCCCCCCCCCCCCCCCCTTTTTGAATGGCAGACTGAAAAGATATAGCCAGCGCAGACTGCAGAGAAGCTGTTTTGCACAAAAAGTGAAAGAAATTTCCTATTATACCAGAACTTGTACAGACAAAGGCACAGCCAGCAAAAATAAGCAGTGCCTTCCACTTGGTGGAGAGAAAAATTCCCAGAGTTAGTTGACAACATCTCAGAAGGATGCAGAAAAGAAGCATCTAGCTATTGAATATATAAAACAGATTTACTGAACTGCAGAATGCACCCATATATTTACAAACAGATCAACAACAAGAACTATTACAAATTAAGAAGGAGACATCTACACAACATTTAGAAATGGACAGGAAATCTGTATTTTAGTGGCCATTTTAAAGCTGGGGCAGAAGCTCTAAAACAAATGCAATAACCCACATAGAAAATGCTAGTGTTCCATCCAGTTGTTAGTGAGGTCTGAATGGGAGAGCAAAGAAGAACAGTAACACTGTAACCTATCAAGCATGTCACAGAAGGTTACTAAGGAGGACTGGCATGTGGCTGACCAGCCCATCCTGTAGAAACTTTAAGCCAAAAAAACTTCAACAAATACATTATTATATTTTGATCCTGGATGTCAGATTTTGAATATTATTATCAGTGTCCGGACATTTATTTTTCTATGTGTTTGTTTGTCCACCATGTTGCTGTGATTTGTTTTACTGTGTATTCTCTTTTTTATTCTAACTGTGATGTAGAATTATGTGTTTTGCACATTGGAGTTTGGTATATGTTTAACTTCTATTTGTAGTATATCTCTTGCAAGATCATTTGGAAAAATATCTACAGCTTGGAAGCACCAGCTATAAATTAAACAGAGTGACAGTTCAGTTGATTAGTTTGTTTTACAGCCCACTGCAGGATATATAGAAATGAACAGGCAGATAGACTTGCCAAAGAAGTAGGAATAAAATTCAAACAGAGGAAACTACATCATATGAAGAGAGAGATATAAGCAATTATCAAAATTAGCTTCAAAGAAAAATGTCATCGAGAACACTCAGAATCAGATGTAATAGATGGGACCTAAGACGCATCAACAGTGAGGAATGCAGTTAGCGACCCATGGCTAGACTGCCTGCTTCAAGGTCAGCAAACCAGAGCTGACCAAGACCATACTCCACCTCCAAGTGGTGGTCCTGGAAACAGGCTGCATCACTGCAGTCTGGCTTAATGAGTAGGGATCGAAGAGGGAAGGCTAACCCGGTCCCAAAAATGCCGTGGTAAAGTTGGATGTGTCGGCCAAAAGGTGCAAATGTTGCAGCTTTGCTGTAAACAGACACAACGCAACCAACGCCCTTTTCAGGTCAAACGAAGAAGAAGATGTATTAGATAATTTATTACATCTTGCCCAGTGACAATTTTTAGACTGAGAACCTGTTACTACTGACTCAAATACCATCTGTGTCACAAACTAAAAGCCAGACAGGCAAAAAATGTATCCATATGAGCAAGACAAGCAAACAATAGAACATGTCCTCCTCTAAGAATATTGACTCCACAATAGGAGCAGAATGACAGCATAGCTCCAGCAACCACATTTATGGAAAAACTGTATTACAATATTAACGCTGTCTAGTTCCTGAGAGTATCTGAAGAGACAAAGAAAGAATAAGTTGACTGAGCTCTGGATCATGTCATACATGGTAGCTAACATGAGGTTGTGCCTGGTGCTGGCAATCTTGTCATGTAAAACTAGTTGCTACAGAAACATCAGCTACAAGAGTATGTGAATGTTTGGTGCAGGCTTCCTGTAATGGGATCAGCTACAAGAGCATGTGAATGTTTGGTGCAGGCTTCCTTAATGGGATCAGCTACAAGAGGATGTAAATGTTTGGTGCAGGCTTCCTGTAATGGGATCAGCTACAAGAGCATGTTGAATGTTGTTGGTAGCCGCAGGCTTCCTGACTCTAATGGTAATCAGCTACAAGAGCATGGTGAATGTTTGGATTGCAGGCTTCCTGTGATGGGGATCAGCTACAAGAGCATGTGAATGTTTGGTGCAGGCTTCCTGTAATGGGATCAGCTACAAGAGGATGTGAATGTTTGGTGCAGGCTTCCTGTGATGGGATCAGCTACAAGAGGATGTGAATGTTTGGTGCAGGCTTCCTGTGATGGGATCAGCTACAAGAGCATGTGAATGTTTGGTGCAGGCTTCCTTAATGGGATCAGCTACAAGAGGATGTGAATGTTTGGTGCAGGCTTCCTGTAATGGGATCAGCTACAAGAGGATGTGAATGTTTGGTGCAGACTTCATGTAATGGGATCAGCTGCAAGCGCATGGGAATGGTTGGTGCAGGCTTCCTGTAAATGGGATCAGCTGCAAGAACATGTGGATGTTTGGTGCAGGCTTCCTGTAAGGGGATCAGCTACAAGAGCATGTGATTGTTGGTGGGTTCATGTGAATGTTTGGTGCAGGCTTCCTGTAATGGGATCAGCTACAAGAGGATGTGAATGTTTGGTGCAGGCTTCCTGTAATGGTATCAGCTACAAGAGGATGTAAAAGTTTGGTGCAGGCTTCCTGTAATGCAATCAGCTACAAGAGGATGTGAATGTTTGGTGCAGGCTTCATGTAATGGGATCAGCTACAAGAGGATGTGAATGTTTGGTGCAGGCTTCCTGTAATGGGATCAGCTACAAGAGCATGTAAATGTTTGGTGCAGGCTTCCTTAATGGGATCAGCTACAAAAGGATGTGAATGTTTGGTGCAGGCTTCCTGTAATGGGATCAGCTACAAGAGCATGTGAATGTTTGGTGCAGGCTTCCTGTAATGGTATCAGCTACAAGAGCATGTGAATGTTTGGTGCAGGCTTCCTGTAATGCGATCAGCTACAAGAGCATGTGAATGTTTGGTGCAGGCTTCCTGTAATGGGATCAGCTACAAGAGCATGTGAATGTTTGGTGCAGGCTTCCTGTAATGGGATCAGCTATAAGAGCATGTGAATGTTTAATGCAGGCTTCCTGTAATGGGATCAGCTACAAGAGTATGTGAATGTTTGGTGCAGGCTTCCTGTAATGGGATCAGCTACAAGAGCATGTGAATGTTTGGTGCAGGCTTCCTGTAATGGGATCAGCTACAAGAGCATGTGAATGTTTGGTTCAGGCTTCCTGTAATGGGATCAGCTACAAGAGCATGTAAATGTTTGGTGCATGCTTCCTGTGATAGGATCAGCTACAAGAGCATGTGAATGTTTGGTGCAGGCTTCCTGTAATGGGATCAGCTACAAGAGCATGTAAATGTTTGGTGCAGGTTTCCTGTAATGGGATCAGCTACAAGAGCATGTGAATGTTTGGTGCAGGTTTCCTGTAATGGGATCAGCTACAAGAGCATGTGAATGTTTGGTGCATGCTTCATGTGATAGGATCAGCTACAAGAGCATGTGAATGTTTGGTGCAGACTTCCTGTAATGGGATCAGCTACAAGAACATGTGAATGTTTGGTGCATGCTTCCTGTGATAGGATCAGCTACAAGAGCATGTGAATGTTTGGTGCAGACTTCCTGTAATGGGATCAGCTACAAGAGCATGTGAATGTTTGGTGCAGGATTCCTGTAATGGGATCAGCTACATAAGCATGTGAATGTTTGGTGCAGGATTCCTGTAATGGGATCAGCTACAAGAGCATGTGAATGTTTGGTGCATGTTTCCTGTAATGGGATCAGCTACAAGAGCATGTGAATGTTTGGTACAGGCTTCCTGTAATGGGATCAGCTACAAGAGCATGTGAATGTTTGGTGCAGGTTTCCTGTAATGGGATCAGCTACAAGAGCATGTGAATGTTTGGTGCAGGTTTCCTGTAATGGGATCAGGTACAAGAACATGTGAATGTTTGGTACAGGCTTCCTGTAATGGGATCAGCTACAAGATCATGTGAATGTTTGGTACAGGCTTCATGTGATGGGATCAGCTACAAGATCATGTGAATGTTTGGTACAGGCTTCCTGTAATGGGATCAGCTACAAGAACATGTGAATATTTGGTGCAGACTTCCTGTAATGGGATCAGCTACAAGAGCATGTGAATGTTTGGAGCAGGTTTCCTGTGATAGGATCATCTACAAGAGCATGTGAATGTTTGGTGCAGACTTCCTGTAATGGGATCAGCTACAAGAGCATGTGAATGTTTGGTGCAGGTTTCCTGTAATGGGATCAGCTACAAGAGCATGTGAATGTTTGGTACAGGCTTCCTGTAATGGGATCAGCTACAAGAGCATGTGAATGTTTGGTGCAGGCTTCCTGTAATGGGATCAGCTACAAGATCATGTGAATGTTTGGTACAGGCTTCCTGTGATGGGATCAGCTACAAGAACATGTGAATGTTTGGTACAGGCTTCCTGTAATGGGATCAGCTACAAGATCATGTGAATGTTTGGTACAGGCTTCCTGTAATGGGATCAGCTACAAGAACATGTGAATGTTTGGTGCATGCTTCCTGTGATGGGATCAGCTACAAGAGCATGTGAATGTTTGGTGCAGGATTCCTGTAATGGGATCAGCTACATAAGCATGTGAATGTTTGGTGCAGGATTCCTGTAATGGGGTCAGCTACAAGAGCATCTGAATGTTTGGTGCATGTTTCCTGTAATGGGATCAGCTACAAGAGCATGTGAATGTTTGGTACAGGCTTCCAGTGATGGGATCAGCTACAAGAGCTTGTGAATGTTTGGTGCAGACTTCCTGTAATGGGATCAGCTACAAGAGCATGTGAATGTTTGGTGCAGGTTTCCTGTGATAGGATCAGCTACAAGAGCATGTGAATGTTTGGTGCAGGCTTCATGTAATGGGATCAGCTACAAGAGCATGGGAATGTTTGGTGCATGCTTCCTGTGATGGGATCAGCTTCTAGTTTGACATAATATCTTGACAAAATTTTTATTATTTTGTTGTTGCTATAAGCTACTGTTTGTCAATATCATCTTTATTATACAATGGAACCCTGAATAGCTTGTTGATGTTATCATGGATTCATAGGAAATATATACATACGTTGCCTCCCATGACGATGCATTTAATGTATATACAAATATTGCTTTCCATGAGGAATCCAACAATGGCAGACTTAGCAAGTACTCTTAATGCTAAAGAAAAATTGGAGTATACCTCTTCATTGCATTCAGTGGCAGATGCGAAACATTTTTTTTAATTCAACTTTTTTTTTTTTACTCAAGTCTAGTTTTCAAAGCTTTTGATTTGATAAAATTCATGCTTTCTATAGCTTCACAAGAACATTTTCAAGGTTCATTGTCATTTTCTAGACCACCTATCTATATAACACAGGGGCCCCATAAGACCTCAGACATCCTGTCCTTAACAGTACCAAATTAAACCATGATTTGTCCCATCTCCTGACTGTATGATGGTAAAAAACGGTAAAGGATCCTGTTACACACCTATTGAGGCATATTGGGAATATAGTGTTAGACCCATATTTTCTTGACCATACATTAAGTGTGATGTGGGCAGCATTTCGCCAGATCTCCTGACTGTGCTGATTAGTTAAAATACTCACAAACTGAATCCACTGTATTCCTTTTTCTTTTAAAGAAGTCTGCAATATCCAAAAATATTCTTAACCCTAGGAATGTATTTCTACAGACCAGTAGAAGAGCATTTTCTCCCCAGCTGTGTTTTTAATTAGTTGCACACAGAAGCAAAAAGATGTGGCAGTTACCCTCTATTTCTCATCTCCATGCAAACAAAAATTTATATCACAATGAATATAGTATCTCATTCTTTGCTGATTCATCTAAATAATGGGTAATTTATTATCTTTTGTACCTTGTTGCTCCGCAGTGAATATGTATAGTTAGTGTCACGAAGTGGATTTAAGTTTATAGAGTTTGCCTGAATGAAAGCAAGACCCTAGTATGAGAAAGTCTGAGAAGATAGAATTAGATGAAAAATGACATGCCTGTGGACAGATGAGACTTGGCTCAAGGGCTAGAACCAGGATTTGACTCTCCCCTTGCCGCTTCGTCACTTCAGAAAAGCTAATAGAATCACCCTCCTCTCCCCCCCCCCCTTTCTAACTACCTTTAAACACAAGGAGATAAGGTGTATAAACGACTACAGACATCACTATACAGACCACATATAGGTATAGTATAGAGTAGAAGCTGATCCAGTATCTAGTATAGATACATTTATTTACACACAGAAATCATTAAAATTCATCCTACATCAATCAAATAAATAGCATGCACTGTTGCACAGCCTGGAAAACAAAGTAACAATAAAATTGATAGACAGTTAAACAAAAATAACCCTAATCACATTCAGTCTTTCTGTCACTCTGCTGAGGAACAATAAAATTGGTTAGTGATTTAAACAACTCTAATCTTGTGGGGCTGTCAACCTTAGCCTCCACTCTCTAATACAAATAAGATTTCTACTGTTGCCGTCCTGTTGCCTCTTCCTAAAAGAACGTCTACACAGCTTCCAACTTGGTAGGCGATATGTTCCGCTAACTAACACCACTGGAAATGCTACAATAATAGACTAGGCTTACAACGATGGCTCAGTGTCTATCCGTCAAATGGCTAATGAACAGACCCTACTGGTCCTGTCTATTTTCTCCCTCCTTCTCTCTCTCTCTCTCTCTCTCTCTCTCTCTCTCTCTCTTGGTCTCAGTGTCTCTCTAACATTCGATGACTGATGATGCGGCGTCTCCGTTATGCTCTTCTCTCGTTACTTTCAGGACCCAGGTATTGTAACCCTATCACCTGCTCCTGAATGTGGTGATGATGATGATGGTCGGGTATCAAGCATGAGGGACTTGATCAACTGTAGAAACTTCTCTGCTGCTGAATAGCTTCTATAACTTTCCACTTTTAACCCGCTCTGGATTTAGAGGAAAAACATAGCCGCGATTTCTGGCTGTATACAATTACACCAATCTCCCGGGCCACTTGCCGGTGCTGGAGACTATAATAGCGATGAGCTCGGGCTGTATGATAATAAACCCGCTCCGGCTCCTCACTGCCAAAGAGCTGTTTAGGTCTCGCTGAAGAGTTTAACTTCACTGAAATAGACCGTTTAGGTTATTTTCTTTTCGCTGCTGGCGATACCTCGAGTCCTCTGACCCCTGAGATATTTCCTTTTGCCGTGGATAATTTGTATTGGCAAATTATGCTCCCCACTGGTTTGCAGTGACTCGCTGAAATTAAACGGAAATGTACACCAACTCCAACATAACGCATCTCTAACACATACCTCTCAATAATCTTTAGAACTCCCTCACTCAATACTTCACCCGCTATGCACCACAATACATAAATAATACTACCCACGTGGCACTAAAATCTCACTCCTTCTACTCCCCTTCTCTCATTCTGCACAACGATACATAAAATAATAGTATTCCACGTGTCTCTCTATCTCACTCTCCTTCTTACTCCTCCCTTCCCTTAACTTAAATCTGCCAGGTAAGTAAACAAACCCTTCCGACCTGTCTGACGGGTTACGTGGCTGCTACGCATGGCTAACCACGTGTCCCACCATTTCAACTAGGGAACTCCTTTGTCTGAAATTCCGTGGTCTCCCTTTTAACATTACCCATGAGGTTTCCTACTTAAGCCCCATTTTAAATTAAACCTCGTGCTATAGGAATAATTTACTCCCCTAAGCCGTATAATTCACTTATAACATACATCTGTAACCTCCGACTGCATTTCTCACATTTAAGGCACAATAAAATTAACGTACACACAATGGAGTTCCCAATAAAATTACATAGGTAAATACACAGGAATAAATAGTGGTTTGCACAACATTCTACAACTATGAGCACACGTGTATCTCATAACTTCACACACTCCTATCTACTGCCAAAATCCTAGAAAGAATTATGCACACTTTTACCTTTACATTGTTCTTCAAAGATAATAATGAATGGCGCTACCCTTTAAAACTTAAAAGTTAATGTCCCCGAAGAAGTTTACTTACGGGCCAAGATTTCTCAAAGAACCCTCTAATAAGTAAAACGATTTTAAAATTCCTACATACCAATTACCGCTTTTTTCCCCACCGTGGAGATGATAAATGAAGTTGCACGGCTGGCAATTATTTCTTCCGATAGAGACTTGCCCCCAGTTTAACAACTGATTATATACAAGAGAAACACCCCCGCGGATTACCTCCTACGTATCTGCTAGCTATCCACTCGGACCAATGGAAACGCTTAGAAAAATAAAATACCTTCGACCTACGCCAATCAGATTGGAAAACGCGCAGACCGCGTGTCCACAAATGGCATCACGTTACGTGACGTTTCTGACGCGTCCTACCGGCGTGCGCGAAAATATCGATTTTCGTAAACAACGAAAATCTACGTGATTCGCGAAAAAAATCTAGAAGAAGAGAAAACTGGGGCGAGTGTGAAATAACCCTACCATCCTAAAACGAACCCAATTAATTACCTACACAAAAATACCAAACACTATATATATGTTCAACTGAGAAGAAACATAGCAAACACATATAGTTACAAAGTGAAGAAGAATGCTGAAAACTCAAAATAGAAGAACAGAATCGGGCCAGTTGAAAGACAGAATTACAGTGCAGCATCACAGTTAGGTGTTGTTTTGTAGCGCTTAGGGTTAGGATTAGGGTTAGGATTAGGGTTTGTGTTAGGGTTAGTGTTAACCATAATACTAACCCTAACTGCTACGAAACAACACTTAACTACATATATTCACTGCGAACCAAAAAGGTACGAAAGATAGGAAATTACCAAATAATGAGTGTGTTTGATTTTTTAAAAATTAAAAGAAGAAAGAAAAAAACCAAACCATTAACACAGGTTTTCTTCATGGAGGCTAACTGCCATTGTGGCTGCATGTTCTTAAAGGAGCTAGGAAGGGAATCTCATTCATCAAAATCTATTATTTAGGTTTTTACCTTCAACTATTATTTCTCCAAAATTCAGTATCTCTGATTATATATTTTTGAATGTGAAAGGTACCAATAACTTGTCCAAATGACTGTGCTGAGTACAGCAAAGGAACTTTGCCAGAGGGCCTGGTAATCAAGAAATCCAAGATACCAAAGGCAGGACTGGGTGTGTTTGCTCTAAAAGACTTCCCTGCTCGAACCAGATTTGGACCTTACAAAGGAAAGAAGGAAATAAATGAGGAAATTGCTCATGAGTCAGGTTATAGTTGGCAGGTGATGAATTATTACTGATGTAATTAGCTCTAAGATCAATAAATATGGTCAAAAACCCTGTTTTTTAACATGTCAATGAATTTTTCAATTTAAACAATCTCTAGGTATGAAAGTTTTGACTAGGATTTTAAATATTAATGGCCTACAAATTATGCCATGTTACTCAATTAGTTGTATTTGATACTGAAGTTGAACATAAACTGTGAAGTCTTGATGCATATATTTCTTGTAATTACTAAATGAAATTAATGTTATTTGTTTTGGGCAGCTAGTGCAACAACAGAAAACTGATATAATCAAATAAGGCACAAACTGGAACATACAACTTATTTTAACAGGTCCATTTTTTTTGTACAATCCTATAATTTTTCTTCTAATTCATTCACATTTTAAAAAAATTTCTCTGTACAAATCTCACTATAATCTTTGTGGTTATTTTGCCCATTAACTTGACTTAATGTTTACTTATAAATGTTGTAATCTGCCCTTTGTCCTACAGCTTTTCTGTTTAACATACACCTTCAGTTTGGTCATGTCAGACACTCATGTCCTGATCCATTCATTCAAATTCTTGCCATGTCTTCATTCTTGTTGTCTGTTGTCAGCTCTCATCAGCATGGCATTTTTAGTTTTATCCTTTATTTAGAATGAGTGGAGAGGGGAAGAAGGTACTATATTTAGATATTGGAAATCTGACTATTTTGTTGAATTTGTACACCATACTTTATAATAATAATTTTTAAAAGTGTCATCCATTTTTTTCTTTTTTTACTTTGGGGATGACAGAATAAAGCTTTCATCCAGTTTCCTCAGCACTAAATGTCTTACTTTAAAACAATCTCTGGTTGATAAAGTCCACAATACGTTGAGTTTTTCAGTGTACTGTTGAAAGGGTTGTGACTGATGGGCAACACGCGGCGTATATTATAAGAGGTGTTGGGCACAGAATTTCAGTTGCTAGCGTGCAGTGGCTAGCCTCATCGGCTTCGCGCAGGTGTGTCAGTGTCTCTCCTTAGTCGTGGTGTGCGATGGAATGAACGGAATTACTTGTCTTTTCTTTGTTACTTTCACAATTGCCTCCACGGCTGGCGGAGTTGTGGATTTTAAAGTTGCTACCAAAGTGAAATGGGTTCATTTTCGATACAAGACAACAGGAGGCTGAGACACTTGGGAGTCATGACCCAAGTGGGCCCACCCCCCTTAGAGTGTAAAGGAGTATACAGGGCTGAAACACTTGTTTGATGGGAGGACTGCTTCTGATGATCAGATTGCCTTCTGTTGTATCGCTCTGTAAAGAGTTTCCTGTCATAGAAATTTACATGTTCATGGCCTACAAATTATACTGTTTCTCTTGATTTGATACTGAAGTTTATAATGAATGAAAAGTTTTGATGCATATATATCTCTTGTAATTACTACATAACATTTATTTGTATTTGGCAACTGGTCCAACAGTCAGACTTATGTAGAATTAAATAAGGCAAAAAATGACTTGCTGTCATTTTCGACGGAGTCATCTGTCAAGTTATTTGCTTATGTTTTATCATAAGAATAATTGTGTCTTTACCTTGCGATGTCAGGTTGATTAGGGGTTGTCTTCCCTTGTTTGTTCATTCATTGTGTTTGACCTTTAGGGTCAAAGGTAGACAGTTCGGGCGTGGGCCCATGCGCAGGTTTTTTAAGCGCCAAGTTGAGTTACTTCCATCAGGCCGGGATGTAAGCTGGCTTCGGAGGGACGAACGTCCATTGTGTTTTTAGGGTCAAAGGTAGACAGTTCGGGCGTGGGCCCATGCGCAGGTTTTTTAAGCGCCAAGTTGAGTTACTTCCGTCAGGCCGGGATGTAAGCTGGCTTCGGAGGGACGAACGTCCATTGTGTTTTTGGGGAAAATCTTCGAAGTGACTGCGTTGGCAGTTCTCCCCAGTGATTCTCTGTACGTCGGAATGACAACAGAGTTCGTTATTATGTTCTGAGGATTCTGTGCAAGGTAACACCGACCTTTTCTACATTATTATGCTTCGGTGGCAGAACATGTTTAAGGTTACCAAGACTGTGAACTACAGCTACCCGATCCTACATTATAGAACTTATACATTATGCTCAAGATAGCTATGTAAGACTATTTGTCTTTAAACGAACCGAAGTCCAGAGACAAAGCTATATTGTGGGAACCGCAGATTGGCGGTATATTTATATCTACATAAGCATTACTGCAGGGTTGATGTTAACCTGCTTAAAAGAAGTACACAGGTGACGTCATAACGAGGCCTGTGTTAAGGCTAATATATTACAGCCTGATAATGTGCAATTGGCGGGGAGTGCCAAGTTGTACCTGTATGTCAAGGTGATTAAGGTATCTGACGCGCTTAGTCAGAGATACCAGGGCGGCGCTACGAACTGTCATTATTGAAGAACATTGTATTGACCATGCACGAATATTCAAATGTTTACCAGCCTTTTGAATGCCCGATGTATACCTAACGATTTCCGGTCAGCATGACCTTGTTTACACCGACTGTTCCTGTTGATGCTATGTGTGTTATCGTTAATAAATGTTTTGAAACGTGCCAGCAGTGTCCAAGCATCTTTGACTACTGCATGTGAGTGTATGGGTTGCATGATACAACAGATACGAGCCTAAACACATTTGCGCCTTCATTCACACCCACACTCAGTTCATCATACGCCAGCACTACACACCTAACAACATGTATACTGTCTTGGGCCAGTGATCACCTCCACAAGAGAAAAAGACAGTTACAATGACACATACATTTTTTTTACCAATTTTAAAAAAAAAATTATATTCCTTCTAAAAACTGATGTTCATATAATTTCTCTTACTTATTTGTTTTATTTACTACACCTGTGTAAAACTCGCCATAATCTGTGTAGTTATTTCCACCATTACGTTTACTTATTTAGTCTTAATATTTGCTAATGAAAGTTGTTATCTCCTTCTCTATGTCTTTCAGCTTTCTGTTTAGCATAGGCTTTCAACTAGGTCATACCAGCTCTCCTGTCCTGCTCCTTCTCTTCAAGGTCTTTCCATGTCTTCTTCATTCTGTTAACCCATTGACTACCAAATTGGAAAACACGCTGTGACGTCATTCAGTTGTGTTCTCATTTTCACCCTGTAGGTGTATGCATAAACTAAGCTGTAGTTTTTGTAATTGCTTACAGATTTTTATGAATTATATGTCATTTTAAAGATAAATGGATGTACTATTACAAGCTGAAAAAATTATGTTTACAGGCATGGAAAATATTATTAATAATATTAATTGATTGAAAGACAAACAAAGTTTCAATTTTTTTTTTTAAATTATCAACTTATCAACATATCGCTTGTTTCTAAGGCAGTTAATGCCTTTCTGTAGGTGATTATCGCGTAGTATAACCAATTACAAGAATAACAAGCCTAAGGACAGACGTACTGACTAATATTTACACTATTGGTAGCTTACATAATCACACCTACACCACTTCCATAAAATCTCAAAATGTGCATGCAGGTCATTTCTATTTTACGGCCCTTCGATGGCCGAGGACTAGCAATATTTTCATTATCATAACTGCTTGCAACCTACTACTTTCAAAATCACTATTTCAATCAATTTGTGCACCGTTTTCACTCTTGTCCTCGTTGCTAGATCTATCCGTCAATTGTTGAAACAAATTTCTTGCTTGCTCAGACGTTATTGGAGATGTACAAGCATTTTTTGTGGTCCTAGCATTAGTTGCCACGGTCAACAGTTTTACATGATTTGGTAACTAACCCAAAGAGTTGAAGAATATGAACATAATATCAATTTTCCAGTGGTCTACAACAACCATGATTTGGGAATTTGTTTTCCGGTGGCAACTTAAAATCTTGAACCAGATCGGAAAGTGTTTTAGTACATTTTTCATTCGTTTTATTACTAAAGATAAATCGACGCTCTGAGCGGCTCGCTGTCCAAATGATGGGATTTCATAAGCCGGTCCCACCGGCTCGCGGTAGTTAATGTATTAACGTCTGTCACTAGATCTTTTCTCTGTGTGTTTTTAGGTTTCCTGCATCTTCTATTGTCTTGGGGATTCCAAAACAAATTATTTGATCAGTTTCCTCAGTGTATATCCTATCTAGTGCCATTGTTTTCTTCTCATTTCTTGTTTTGCTGGAAACTGGCTCTTCCCATCAGTTCCATGTCAACTATCCTGTCATACTATTGCAATCATTCTTCTCTGTGTATGCATTTATTATGAAAGGCTACCTTCTGGGTCATCTTTTGTTGTCTGTATGTTAGAGCCATACTACAGAACTGACTTGACATTTGTAAATTCATATATTTTTGTTTTAGGCAACTTCTTTTGGTTGGAGTCAATTTTTCTCTGTGCAGTGAAGCTCTCTTGTCCTCTGTATTTTAATATCCCTGTGCACTTCACCAAATTTGAGAAGCTGTAATCCTGAATTTAGATTCCCCTTCTACCGTGAGGTGTCGAGGTTTGGAAAAGAGAGCACCAGACTATCCTATCGGCTGTCTTCCTCTTGGCGTGGTTCCATTCTAGTCCTCGGTCCTTCAAAGATTGTCTAATGTTGTCCTCCCAGCGGACTCTGGGGGTCTGGACCCCTGGCTCTTTGTTTCCCATGCTTATCATTTTAGCCGATCTTCTCCCATTCTGCAGACTTGGGCAAACCATCTTAGTTGGGACTGTTCTACTTGGGAAACAGGGGGTAGGACTTAAGGCCTTGACGTATCGTCTGGTTGCAGACCATGTCTCTTCTTGTTACTTCAACCACCTTCCTCAGTACCTCATTTCTGAGGTTTGGATCTGGCTTTTGTGGGTTGTAGTCATTGCCCATGACTCGCATCCATATGTCAAGACTTGGACATAGGTGGAGCGGTATACAGCCATCTTCGTTTTCTTATCAACCTCTCTCTTGCTGAGGAATCCTCAATTTATGGCCTGAAAAAGTCTCTCAGCTGCTGCTTTTCGAGTGGCCAGCTCTTCTTTGATGCCTCCCTTTCGGTCTGTAATAGCTCCAAGGTGTTTAAAGTGGTCGATCTGCTCCAGGACCTGCTCTCCCAGCTTAATCTGATGTCTTCTTTCTTTTTGTGATATCACCATGGATTTTGTTTTAGAGCTGCTTATGACCATCCCTCTCTTCTTCAGCTCTTCTTTCCAGACTTGCAGGTTGGATTTAAGATGTGCCTCTAATTTAGCAGGGCAACATCATCAGCAAATGCCAGCTCTGAAATGCAGACCTATCTCATCTTCCAGTACCCCACTGAATACTTTCTTGTTCTCTCCTTACATGCCTTGATTACATCGTCCATGAGGAGTATGAAAAGATAAGATGACAGGACATCACCTAGTCTTAAACCAGTTGTAGTCCTGAACTCTTCTGACTTATGGTTTGCTGTCCTCACATAATTTCTGCAAGACTTATAGAAGCTGTTTAAAGCATGAATCAGAGGTGCTGGAATGTTCTTCCTTGCCAAACAGTCCCAAAGTTTGCTCCAGGGGACCATGTCAAACACCTTTTCCAGATCTATGAAACAAAGATGGATCTCACTCTTATACTCAAGGGCCTTTTCACTCAGCTGTGAAAGTGAGTGTGAAGATTAGGTCTTGAGTACTTCAGTTTGCTCAGAATCCGCACTGGACCTCGTCCAATTGTGGCTCAGCTGGACATCGGAGTCTCTGCTCTAGGATTCTAGAGTAGATTTTACCAGGGACACTGAGAAGGGATATGCCTCTATGGTTTCCACATTGTCGATTGACACCCTTTTTGAAAATTGGTGTTATGATGACAATCTCCCAATCCTTTGTCTGTAGACCATTAATAGTAATAGGTTGTCTGATGCTCCCATGTACTTAACCATTTCTGGTGTTATACCATCATGCCCTGCTGCTTTGCCCATCTTGATTTTCTCCAGTGCTGCCTTCAGTTCTTCCACCTTTATGTCACCTTCACCACCATTGGTTTTCTCTTCTGTGCTAGTGGTTATCATTTCTGATGCTTGACCTTGCTCACCATCCAGGAGTTCTGAGAAATATTCTTTCCATCTTTCCATTACTTCCTTCGGGGCAGTAAGCAATTTGCCTTGCTTGTCCTTTATAAATTTGAGAGGGCACTGTTTTTCCTTCCTCATGTTCTTTAGTGTCTTAAAGAACAATTTCTGGTTTTCTTGCGCATCTTTTTCTAGCTTTTCTCCAAATTCTTCCCAGGATTTCTGTTTTGCTACTAGCACCTTGTTCTTTGCTTCTGTTCTGACTGTCACATATTCTCTATATTTCTCCATTTTTAGCTCCTAAGTATTGTTTCCATGCCATTTTCTTCTCTCTTATTTTCTCTTTGACTTCCTCTGTCCACCAAGATGTCCTCTTTTTCTTGTTCCCAAGTCGGACTTCACCACATGCCTCTGCAGCAGCTGTCTTTATGATATATATGAATATAAGTTTCCAAGTCATCAGGTTGGTCTTCTGTGTTGCTTACCACTGCAGCATTAAGCCCCTGACATCTGGTCTTAATTTCTGCTCTCTCAGCTGGTACATTTTAATGCTCATTTCTCCCGTTCGTTTACTTAGTTTCTTGCGTGATGTTGGGCAGTTCCTAGGCTGAGCAACTCTTTCAGTTGTTCTTTTGATTGTAAGCAGGTAGTGATTACTTCCAGTCTCTGGCCCCCTCCAGACTCTACGAGCCCAGACATATTTGAATGAGCTCCTAACAATGGCATAGTCGATTATTGACTTCTCATTCTTTGTTGGTTCACACCTAGTGTATGCATATATGCGCTTATGGAGGAACTTTGTGTTTGTAATGATCAGATTCTGCTCACTGCAGAATCTGAGGAGTTGCTTTCCATTGTCATTGAGAGTATCTTCTCCATATCTTCCGATAACTCCACCCCATCTAGCATGGTCATTTCCAACTTTGGCATTGAATTCTCCAAGCATGATAATTTCATCAAGGCAGTCATCCACTGTCCTTTGAAGCAGCTCGAAGAATTCATCCTTGACCTCTGCTCTCTCATCCTCATTTGGCCCATATGCTATGACCAGGTTGACTATGGTTTCTCCTTCTTTTAGTTTTACAACCATGATGTGCTCTGAGACAAAGTTCCATCCCTTGATACTATCTTTTGGTTTTTGGCCACAATGCAACCCAGGCCCCCTTTAGCTCTTTCAGACGTGGGTACACCATTGTAGAGCAGCATGTTGCCATCGAGATCCATGACTCCTTGTCCTTTTTTCTTTGTTACTGTTATCCTGTCACCAGTGCTCTTTAACATTTATCTAGAACATATTATGCAGGAGGCTCTCTACGATTATAAATCAACCATATCGATTGGAGGCCGACCTCTGTGTAATCTACGTTTTGCTGATGATATTGATCTGATAGCTGGAACAGAATCAGAACTTCAAGACCTTACCTCTAGACTGGAGAAAGTAACAAGAACATATGGGATGGAAATTAATATAGAAAAAAGCAAGATATTGGTGAACCTGCAGATACGGAGCGAAGGATTCAGGCTTTCGAGCATAAATGTTATAGAAGAATTTTGCGCATTTGCTATAAAGAGCACAAAACAAATGTCTATGTTAGAGAGAAGATAAACACCTATGCAGGCCATCAAGAACCACTTTTGTCAATAGTGAAACGTCGAAAGCTTGCCTGGTTTGGGCATGTAACTCGTCATGACTCCCTTTCGAAAACGATCCTCCAGGGAACAGTCGAAGGTAAACGGAGAAGAGGAAGGCAAAGAAAATCCTGGGCTGATAACATCAAAGAATGGGCAGGACACGGTTTCTCCACACTTGTACGCATTGCTGAGAATAGAGAGCAGTGGAGGACCCTGTCTGCTGATGCTTCCACCATGGCACCCCTACGAATGAGCAATGTGTAACAACCTACCAGTATAGAGGAGAAATCTATTATAGAGCTCAAGCAAATTCTTGTTGGAATGGAGATACTAGTAAGTATGCAGTGAGGCAAATCTTTGTGCATTATTAATGAACAGCTGAACATAATGCTTTTCAATGCACTAAGCATAATATAAGATTCAAGTGAAATAATATACAGCACTGTCCTGGCTCCTTCTTTGTAGATTGGAGCTTGTTGTAGGCTACATTGACTAAGGGACAAATACACCATTCAGGGTGATGACACAACGACTGCACATGTCACAGGTAGTTGAAATAATGAACAACTGAACATTGTATACATAATACATGGGCTTTGATTCAGCATGACAAATCCACTATCGCCATCTCACATATAAGATGACATTGTACAACACGAATAACTTCTTGTGACATCTTCCACAGTCGAACAACTATCAATTATATCCCCTCTCAGACATAAAATGAACATCTCAGCAAGAACCAGTGCAAAACTCAACCTGCTCATCTGAGCACCAACCTTTGACTGCTCTTATTCAACTCACACCTCGGTCTCTCTTGACCAGTGAACACATCTCAGTTCACTCTACTAAACAGAACTCACAACATACTGACTGATGACAACTCATACACTGCTCTTGTATCACACTTACCGAACATCAGTACTATTCTGAGCTCTCAGTCATCTCCCAACTATTCAAATAAACTCGCTCCCAGTGGAGCATCTGTCATAAACAACAACCTATTTCCTCACCACCGAAACAGCCCTTGACAAGCACAATTTGTAATGGCAACTGGATACCAGACAAATGGGACTACCTGATGAGGGATGGGATCCTGCCTGCTTTGACAGAGCACTAGTCACAGTAGAAATGAATGCAAGTGGTGTCAAAAAAGTAAACATTGAAATGAAGAAAGCTAAAGAGAAATGAATAGTTTAACAGTACATTGAAATTGAATGTTAGTAAGCAGAAGCAGTACTAAATGACTTTTTCAACTAGTAAAGGACTTAACAATCAATCAATTAATCAGCAGAAGCAGTATTAAATTACTTTTTCAACTAGTAAAGGACTTAACAATTAATCAGCAGAAGCAGTATTAAATTACTTTTTCAGCTAGTAAAGGACTTAACATTTAATCAGCAGAAGTAGTACTAAATGACTTTATCAGCTAGTAAAGGACTTAACAACCAATCAATTAATCAATACCCTTTCACTCCTTAAGAAGCATAGGCCTTCAAGAAACACAGGTCAGGTCGACCTGTCATGTGCCATCAGCTCAAGTTCTTTCCACATCTTCCTCATCATTTTCACTTCTGTCTCCAGTTCTCTACTCCATGTATTTTTAGGTCTACCTCTGCCTCTCATTCCCTAGTGGTTCCAGAACAAGGACTGTCTAGTAGTGCTATCAACAGGTTTTCTCAGTGTGTGTCCTGCATATCTCCAGTTCTCTACTCCATGTATTTTTAGGTCTACCTCTACCTCTCATTCCCTAGGGGTTCCAGAACAAGGACTGCCTAGTAGTGCTATCAACAGGTTTTCTCAGTGTGTGTCCTGCATATCTCCAGTTCTCTACTCCATGTATTTTTAGGTATACCTCTGCCTCTCATTCTCTAGGGGTTCCAGAACAAGGACTGTCTAGTAGTGCTATCAACAGGTTTTCTCAATGTATACTACTGGACAAAAGTTAAGTTCCACCATTCAGTTTAGACAAGGTTTATATAATTCTTTGTGAGCAGGGTCTCAAGAAGTCTCTGAATGGTAGAGTGGGACACTGCTAAACGTCTTGCAACATGACGAACAGATTGACCATCCTGAATCCATGCCATGGCTCGACCACGGTCTACAGTGCTGAGACTTCTCCTTGGTGGCATGGCTAATGCAGTGATCATTTCAACCACTTGTCATACTGATTTATTGCATACCAATGGTGAACACTCTTTACCGATGATCATTTTCCACGTACATTCAAATTCAACTCACTTTTTTCACCTTTTTAACTAGTGGGCGTGTTGCAATTTGCACCAACAATGGCAATTTTCATGTGCGGGTTAAAGTGACCAAGTTTTTGAACATTTAAAAAAAAAATTAACCTAGTGCACACAGAAATTTATACACATTTCTCTGAGCTCAGTTTTAATGACATTTTCACTTGTCTTTACAGTTTGCCAATCAATTATATAAACCTTGTCTAAACTGAATGGTGGCCCTTAACTTTTGTCCAGTAGTATATGTCCTGCCTGTCTCCAATGCCTTCTTCTCATTTCTTGTTCTGCTTCTTTTTGGTTTGTTGTTTTTGTTGTTCTTCATGTTTCATAGCCTTACAATAGGACTGACTTGACATCTGAATTGAAAATTCTAATTTTTATGTTGAATCTCATTTCTTTTGATCTCTCTGTAATTTTAAATGCAATAAAACCTCCTCTAGCTTTTTGTATTCTTATTTTTATGTCACTGTCCCACCAACTGTGTCTGTTTTTCTGCCAAGGAATATGGATGATTCTACCTCTTGTAGTGATGTTTCTTCAAGTAAAATCTTGTTATCATCTGCATTAATTCTGATTATCATAGTTTTCTCCTTGTGTATTTTCATGCCAACTGACTAGGATATCTCATCAAGTATTTTAATGTTGTGTTGCATTGGATCATGGTTACAGGACAGAAGAGTCTGGTCATCAGCAAAATCTTGATTGTCAAGCCATTTCATTGGAATCCACTGGATTCCATTTCTGTTGCTTGAGGTCGATATTTTCATAACTCAATCTTTAGCCAATAAGAAGAGAAATGGTGACAAGAAGCATCCTTTTTGCACTCCAGTTCTTATCCCAAATGGTTCAGTAAGTTGTCCTTCATGAAGAACAAATGTACATCATGTCTTCATAAGTTTTCTTCATTAAGTTAGTGATCTTAACTCCACCTAGGCATGCAGGAGGCCGTAAGGAGGCAGCCCATCTTACTTGCAAAGGTAGAACAACCCAGTCTGCTATTTCCCATAAAATACGATTACCAGAACCAGCAGAGAGAAAACCAGACTGATCCTAAAGGAACTGGTATGAATTACAGACAACGATTTACGGAACATGGAATTGTAGAAGTATTAATGGGAAAGAGGAGGAGCTAGTGGAGAGGATGAGGAAAACAAAATTAGAAATCCTGGCTCTGATGGAAACTAAGAAAAAAGGGCAAGGTGTTGGGGACCTCCCCTCATCAAAAACTTTATTTTTGACAGTCATAGACTGGCTAATGCACCAGACAACAGAGGGCAGTCCAAGACGAATTAGATGGACAACATTTTGTACACTGGAAGACCTGGAATATGCAGATAACATTGCTCTACTCACACATTCACAACAACACATCCAAGAAAAAACTGATAGACTGAATAAGTATAGCCAGCAAGTATGTCTGAACACCAATCTGAAGAAGACAGAGGTCATGACACTCAGTGTGGGCAATCCTGAGCCAATAACAATAAGGAACCAGAAGCTAGAACTGACAGGCACATTTACATACTTTGGGTGCATAGTAACACCAGACAGCGGAACAAGAAAGGACATCAACAACAATGAATAAAGCGAGAACAGCCTTTGCTAGTCTCAACAACATCTGGAAGTCTTCCCAGTACAGCACAAACACCAAATTAAGATTAAATGAGAGCTGTGTACTTTCTGTGCTTCTCTATGGTGTGGGATGCTGGAGAGTAACAGAGATGGAAATGTCGAAACTGTCCTCTTTCCACACAGAAAATTACCAAATCTTTTGACCAAATACCATCACCAACCAAGAACTACTTATTCAGAGTAACCAAGAGGACATGCACACCCTCATAGCTGGCAGATGATGGAGTTGGGTGTGCCATGTCCTCAGAAGGGACTCTGATGCCATTACAAGAACAGCTATGCTATGGACCCCTGAAGGAAAGTGAAAGAGAGGCCGACCAAAAACAACTTGCCATAGAACTGTGGAGGCTGAGATGCAAAGAATGAACCAGAGTTGGGGCACTGTATGAAGGATGGCCACTGGCCGAACAAAGTGGAAGCAATTTGTTTCTACCCTACAAGACGCCACTAGGCATGATGGCCACTGACTGGTTTGACATCCTGCGGCTAAGGATCAAAGAAGAAGAAGTAGTTGTGGACCTCAATGGCAATATTTTCTCTACAGTGGAGTCCCCATAAGCAAAAGAGCTAAAGGAGGTGTGGGTTGTATTGTGCCTAAAAGACAAATAAATAACATCAAAGAATGGAACTTTGTCTTGAAGCGCATTATGATGCTAAATCTGAAAGATGGAGAAACCATAGTCAACCATGTCATTGTGTATGGGCCAAATGGAGAAGAGCAAGCAGAGGTCAAATAAGAATTCTTTGAGCTGCTTCATAAGACAGTGGACGACTGCCTGGATGAGATTTTCGTTCTTGGAGATTTCAATGCCATAGCTGGATAATGACCATGCTAGATATAGTGTAGTTATTGGAAGATGTGGAGAAAATACACTAAATGACAATGGAAAGTGACTCTTTAGATTCTGCACTGAGCAAAACCTTGTTATTACAAATAGTAAGTTCCCCCATAAGCGCATACATAAATTCAAGTATGTGTGGAATGCTAGAGTCTGGAGAGGGCCAGAGATTGGAAGTGATCACCACCTGCTGACAATTAAAAGAACAACTGAAAACATTGCTCAGTCTAGGAATTGCCCATCATCAGTCAAAAAAATGAATAATCAAGCAATAGAGATTAGGATTAAGGCCTACAAGCTGACAGGGCCAGAAGTTAAGACCAGGATTCAGGGGCTTATTGTGACATCAGTAAGAAACTAGAAACTTTCTGGCTTAACTTTAAAGACATCATAAAAACAGCTGCAGCAGAAGCATGTGGTGAAATTGGACTTGGAAAGAGGACACCTTGGTGAACAGAAGAAGTTAGAAAAAAAACAAGAGGACAGAAAAAGCCACGGAAACAATACTTAGAAATCTAAAAATGCAGCAGGAAAAACAGAGAAATATAGAGAATATTTAATACTCTAAACAGAAGCAAAGAGCAATGTGCAAGCAGCAAAACAGAAATTCTGGAAGGACTTTGGGGGAAAGCTAAAAAAGATGCTCAAGAAAACCAGAAATCGTTCTACAAAACACTAAAGAATATGAGGAAGGAAAAACAGTGCCCTCTTAAATTTATAAAAGACAAACAAGACAAATTGCTTATTGCCCCTAAGAAAATGATTGAAAGACAGAAAGAATATTTCTCAGAGCTCCTTGACAGAACAAGGTCAAGCCTCAGAAATGATAACTACTATCACAGAAGAAGAAACAAATGGTGATGAAGATGGCATCAGGATTGAAGAACTGAAGGCAGCATTGGAGAAAATCAAGGCGAGCGAGTCAGCAGGATATGTGGGTATAACACCAGAAATGATTAAGTACACGGGAGCAGAATGTAACCTATTACTCATGAGGGTCCTACAAGCAGCGTGGCACCATAAGACCTTACCAAAGGATTGAGAGATAGCCAAAAAGGGTGACAATGCAAAAATCATAGAGGCATATTCCTGCTTAGAGTCCCTGGTAAATTTACTCTAGAATACTGGAGCAGAGACTCAGTCACCAGGCTGAGCCACAAATGGATGATGTCCAGTGTGGCTTCTAAGCAAACTGAAGTACTCAGGACCTTATCTTTACACTCAGAGTGAAAAGGCCCTTGAGTATAAAGGTGAGATGCATCTTTGTTTCTTGAATCTGGAAACAATGTCTCCTAGAGAAAACTTTGGGACTGATAGGCAAGGAAGAACATTCCAGTACTTCTGGTCCATGCTACACAACACTTCTACACGACTTGCAGAAAGTATGTGAGGAAGGGAAACTACAAGTCAGAAGATTTCAGGACCACCACTGAAGTAAGACAGGGTGATATTCTGTCACCTTATCTTTTCATACTCCTCAAGGATGATGTCATCAGAGCATGTAAGGAAAGGACTAAATACTATTCAGTAGGGTACTGAAAGATGAGTCAGGTCTGTAATTTTAGAACTGGCATTGCCAAAGATGGTGCCCTGATTGCTAAATCAGAGGCACATCTTCAATCCAACTTGAAGATCTGGAGAAGAGAGGGAGGGTTATTAGCAGTTCCAAAACAAAAACCATGGTGACCTCAAGAGAAGGAAAAAAGCATCATATTATGCTAGGAGAACAGATCCTGGAGCAGGTCAACCAATTTAAATGCCTTGAAGCTATCATAGACCGGAAGGAGGCATGAAAGAAGAATTGGCTACCTGAAGAGCGGTGTTATGAGTAAATTCCATAACATTGGTTGTCGATGGTCACTTCCTAGTTGATTTGTTTATGGACGTTTGTCCTGGTTTCAGGAAGTGACATCAGTACTTTTGCTGACCATGTATGCAGACGATAAAGTCGGAAAGTCGGGCAAGCTAGCGTGCCCTGCCGGAATTCGATATGTGGCGTTTCACTGTGTAAGCCACCTGTGTATTTCTGCTCCAAAGAGTATATGATATTCCCTCTACATGCATGAGGTTTTAACATCACTAGGTTACGCATAAAACTCCGTGCGTCAATGCTAGTTTATATATGCAAGTTTGTACGAGGATGCTGATGAGAAAGTGAGTGATGTCTTATTAATAAATGCTGTGAAAATGTCATCGACATGTTTCCTTAGTACTAGACGGTACTTCGACAATGTATAGACCGTGCTAGGAACGATACCTATGTAGGAACATACTCTTTAGATGTCAAAGTGGAGCTTTGTGAGATAATAAAGTGTTTTGTGAACTGTCCAAACTGGCCATTGGATTGTGATTGCTTTTAACCAGTGTTCTGTGTGAGGGCAGCCTGATGAACGGGTCTGTAGTGAATTTCTAAATACAATATATAAATTAAAATATAACAGTATAGGGCATAAAGGCAAAGATAAGAAAGTACAAAAGAATTTTCTGCTAGAACGGTTGGTGTCGCCTACGCCTTCAGATTATTATTTGCTAACGAATAGCCGAACAAAACGGTACCCAATTTTTCAAATTCGTCCTTGACATAAACACCCACTTTTCCAAGTTCTAAGAAATATTTGCCTAAAATGCATTGGGGAACGAGGAGGGGCAAGGATAGATGAAATGCTAATTCGTTTCGCATTGATTTTAAACTAAAAGCCAACTGTAGCACAGTGGCAAGCCTTGCCTTAGGGGTTTCCCCAATACGATGAAAAAGTTAGAATTATGGACACTACGGGCATGGAAACATGTTTAGCTCTTATTATGAATGACCTAAGCTCTCGTATTTCGCTTGAAAGTACATGGAAAAAGAGTGAACGAGAGGTAGTTTAAAAATAAACAACTAACATAGAAAAAAAGATAGAATTTTAAACCAAACCGCATAGCCCCTTGAAAATCGTATATTCGTGTACCTGAAGACTTGCTGACCCAGAATATGTTGTTAGTTATCTAAATAGTCCCTTAACTAATCAAATAATGATAAAACAATACATAGAGATCAGAGATACTGTCAAGTCATATCTGCTTAGATTGGATCGCATATTTTTTGGGAAAAAAGTAGGTGACAGATAGGCTAAGATATTACGGTGAATCTGATTGAGTGGAATTTGAAGTGAGACGAAATATTATTGGCTGACCTTTGAATAAACATAAATAGCCTAGTAACGTAGAAAGGTTTGAATGATATTTTTTGAAAGACTGTTTACACTGTAATATTAAGAGTGATTGGCCAACTGAGTCGATATTGTCAGAACAAGCGTTAGGGGGGACGCCATTTCTTGAAAAATTCTACCAGCGATTGATGAGATCAGGCTGTGCTTTCAAATACAATTTCTAGGCAGCCTGGACAACAAAACAAATCGAAACTGTGTCAGTCATCGTCTCTGTGTATTTCATTGAAAATTTGTGGTAAGATTGACATTTATTAACATGTATTTTATATAAAATTTGAATGTGAAATAATAACATATGTCTGTACATGAGTGGGTCTATAGCGACCATGAGGCAAAGCCTAGAGATTGATCCACCATGTGATAGACTGTCAGAGAGGTGTAAAACTACAAGAATATGTATGATTGTCATAAAGGAACATAACACCTATCCTATTATATGGAAAAGATTACAGCTGGAATTGCATTGGTGTTGTAACTATTAGGAGAGAGGAATACTGGTGTACATTGTCACATCAAAAGATAATGGTGGCATAGGTTGGTATAAGCACAGTGGGCTGATCACCTGCTTGCCAACCAATCTGATTACGGAAACAATGATAGATTGTTTGGTCTGTTTTTGTTCCACAAAGACGCCACTAGGCGTGGTGGAAACAGCAATAGATTGATCAATTTGTTGTTGCCCTAAGACGCCACTAGGCGTACTGGCCACACACTGCTTTGCCGGTTGGTGGCTAAGGATGGAAGAAGAAGGTTGGTATAAGGCTATGACCCTTTTTGTTTGTTTGTAATGTACCTGTCCTAGAATGTGGACTATTAGTGTATGCTAGATATTAAGAAGGATGCATAACCTTCACATTTCAGAGGTCCTGGGTACTGACGTTAATGTGGTACCAAACGCTTGAAAACTGATTGATTCAGGACTCTGCCTGTATACTGCGAGCCCATGCTAGTAGCCATTGCCTATCAAACAGGGAACAGATTGTCAAGCGAGCAGAGGAAACGTTCTACCTGTATTCTACTGCCAAGTTAAGTTCATGTTCGGCACCTAGCAGCTCAACTAACAGAACTTAAAAAGGAATATAAAGTGACAGTGAATAAAACTGGGACAAATATTTACTATTTCCACAAGAGACAAACGAAAACAAACATAACTAAAAGGGTGTGATTTTAAACAACAACCTAGGGGTACTACCAGTATTACCTTACATTAGAAGAAGATAACTACACACGTATATTAGAATAATAATTTTATGTATGTACAGAAGATCTACTGTGCTATTTGACTGATGTAAATAATTCTTTTGATTTTACTTTTGATTTTCAGTCCTGGTTCAAAATAAATTAGAATCAGGATAATAAATTGTAAAAATTATATTTACACAAATTTCAACCACAGTCTTAAATAAGATAGCCTTTTAAAGTGTCGTTTGTATGTTATTGTGGTAGTACTGTGTGCTGTTGTGAATAATAAACTATTTGTTTGTATGTTTGTTGGCTATTACATATTACACTCTACCTTCATAACCCTAGACACTACACGAAGTCATTTAATATAATAATATAAATACATTTTGAATGAGATAAAAGGGGTGGTAGCGGAAAGGTACCCTGAAAAGTTCACAATACTATTGGGTAAATTCAGGGACCTTCATAGCTAATCTCATTTAATACAATAATAATACCTAACAACAATTCATAACATCAAAATCCACCACATATATTGGGGTCTCGCTCCTGGGGATTGAATTTCTCATAACACCAGCTATATTGGGTAGTTTGCTTCTGGGATTTTAAATTCTTAAAATATTATCAATTATATTAGGAATCTCAGATAGTATAAAACTAAAAGCATTCCTTTTGGAGAAATTAAATAGTGGTTGAGCTATCAGTGCCTGTGGTTGTTCTTGGTTATCATTAGAAATTATTAGCCATAATTAGAGATTTGTATAGTTAGAAATTTTAAAGGTTGCATAGTACAAATGGCTGATCTGGCAAGGTTTCGATCTGCTACTGTGCTGACTGCTAAGGAAATGAACATGGAGGGTCAGGCTTTGATCCAATATGTAACTTCAGAATGTGACAAGTATATTGAAAGGGAAGATAGGAAGTTAGCAGAAGAAAGAAAATTACAGTTACAAATTGAGGCTGACAAAGAAATTAAGAGGTTGCAGATTGAGGCTGACAAGGAGGATAAGGCATTAGAGGCTGATAGAGAGGCTGAGATAAAGAGGCTCCAATTTGAGGAGAAAAAATTAGAGGCAGAAGAAAAACGACTGCAAAGGGAAGCAGAAGAAAAAAGATTGACTGCCAAAAGGGAGGCAGAAGAAAAAGGATTGACTGCCGAGAGGGAAGCAGAAAAGGATGAGAAAAGATTACAGAGGGAGCATGAGCTACGACTAAGGGAGTTAAAATTTCAAGGCCATGCTCCTGAAAATGGTGCCAGCCCCTTTACCTCAGATGCCACTGCCAGTCAGGGACCCTCAACCTCAGCTATGGGTTTTCATGTAGACCATTTTGTTGAGAAAGACGACATCGAAGGGTGTTTAAGTAGATTTGAGCTTTTAGCTACTACATATGGGTTAGAGAGAGAGAGGTGGAGCCTCAAGTTATCCCAAGGGCTTAGAGGAACGGCTTATGACGTTTTTGCCAAGATGAGCAGAGATGACCAAGACAATTACGACATGCTAAAGCAGGCTCTTTTATTAAGATACGAAAAGAACGGAGAATTTTATAGAAAAAAATTTAGGAATGCCAAACTACTTTCGGGTGAGACTTATCACCAGTTCTCTGCACGGTTAGAGACCTACTTGGAGAAATGGACTGCTCTGGGGAAAACCCAAGATCTAAAGGAGATGATCCTTATTGAGCAGCTAAGAGAGTCCATGGCTCCAGACCTGAGAAAGTTTCTCATGGAATAAGGTGCAGAGAGGCTGGGTGAGTTACTCAATGTCGCTGAGAGGTATCAGGCAGCCCAGGCAGAGGTAGTTGGTAATAAAAAAAACAGGTAGACAATTTTAAGGCACCTCAAAACTTTAATAAGTTTGACCATAGAGACCAGAACAAAGGTAAGCAATATTTTGATAGGCCACGCAATGACTATAAAAATAAAACCTTACAGTTCAGTGAAAGGAAATATGATGACAGAAAACCTTTTTATAAAGGTAGATCATATTGTAGTTGGTGTCGGTGGGACAACCATAACACCGAAGTGTGTAAAAAGAGACCTGTGTACATGGCCACGCTTCAGACCAGATCACAGTCTAAAAAGGAGGAGGATAATCTGATAAATACCCCTCCAGATGAGATGAGGAAGGCGCAGGCTGGGGATAAGACCTCAAGCCTTGTTTTAAGAAATTGTCCAAATGTCATACACCTCCAGGCAAAGGAGACTTCTATATGAAGAACAAACTGATATATAGGAAGGCTGGAACTGGATCCAATTGTCAGGGACAGCTGGTACTTCCTAAAAGGTATAGGGCAGAGTTAATAAGGAGCTTACATGTTGGGAAAGATGGGGACCATGAGAAAATAGGTACCATCATCCAAAAGATTGCTCAAAATTATTATT
Source organism: Oreohelix idahoensis (assembly GCA_024509875.1). Taxonomy (NCBI): domain Eukaryota; kingdom Metazoa; phylum Mollusca; class Gastropoda; order Stylommatophora; family Oreohelicidae; genus Oreohelix; species Oreohelix idahoensis. The sequence goes on along the minus strand of JAMPIV010002116.1, from coordinate 611,133 downwards.
GGCCCGAGGAAATGATTGACATTGAGAATTTTGTAGAAGCATGTGGCATATTACATGAGGGAACACCCACAAGTGGGAAAATTGATCAGGACCTAGACACGCCGCGGGGCAAACTTAGGCCTGAAAATGGAAAGAAAAATAAAATTAATAATGTAGACAAAGTGGAATGGGAGCCCCCTTTTCACAGACAGTCTTCACTTGGATGTTTTACAATGGCCACAATGCAACGAGTACAAAGAAATGTTTTACCCCAGGATAAACCGACAATCCCTCGGTCGGAATCGTGTGAACTGGGTGAAAATAAAAGAGAGGGAAGATCTCTCACAAGGAATTTAAAGTGGGGAGAAAACCCCAAGAAAAAAATTGGTAGTGGTCGATTTGTGAATGATGATTCTAGGAAGAAAAGTCCTCACTATAAGGCTTCCAATGGAAGAGACCATACCGGTGCATGGAAAAATAGGTCAACAAATTTAAAAGTCCATATGTAGCCTTGTTAAGGACATGGACCGATGAAAAGGCAGAAGAAAACATTACCTCATCATATCAATATGTGAACGAGCTGACCACTCATCTTAAAACTGGCTGGAAACTTGCCAATGAAAATTTGAGACAAGCCAGGAAAAAGCATGCTGCCTATTACAATAAGAAAGCGAAGGATCGAGAATTAGCTGTGGGAGAGAAGGTGCTCCTTCTACTGCCCGGCAGCCAGAATAAATTGCAAATTGGATGGCAAGGTCCATATACAGTTCTAGAGAAGGTGTCTAGAACAAATTATAAGATAGATAAGAAAGGGAAAGAGAAAATCTATCATGTTTTTTTGTTTTTTTTTTCGTACGCCCGCTAATACTCGAGGTGAAATCTCAGGTTATTATTATTTATGTCTAACCTGACATTGATTTTACATGAGTATCCCTTTATTTCTTGTACAGAGACAGGTGTCCCTCACCATTCAGGCAAATACTCGCCGATTTTGGAGGTACCCATTGCAGCTGGGTCGGCTCAGGAGCCGCCAGTCCCTGGTCGACGACACTCCTTCAAATGTCCTCGCCAGGTCTCGAGTTAATCCAGTCCAAATTCCGGTCGACGAAAAATCCTCAAATGCCGTCGCCCGGGTTTGATCCTGTATCACCCTATCGCCAGAGCGGTGTTGTAACCACTACGCTAGCACGGCTCCGAATCTATCATCTGAATCTCCTGAAGAAATATCTGGACAGAGAAAACCAGGAAGAAACACACCTACTGACCTTGTCTGTTACAATGGAGATGAAAAAGGAACCACTCACTTCTCATGAATATCCTTTACATCCCTGTGAGACCGCTGCACAGGTAAAAATCAGCACACACTTAACGGAAAATCAGAGGGAGAGGGTTCAACAGGTTCTGAATAATCATACAGATGTGTTAACGGACCGACCGGGGCATACAAATTTATTAGAGTATGATATGAAACTCATAGACCCAACACCAATCTGTATGAGAGCCTATTCGATTCCGTTCGCTAAGGAAAAAGCTTTAAGGGAGGAGATAGATTATCTGTTGAGAGAAGGGATTATCTCGCACAGTGAATCTCCTTACAGCTCCAGTGTGGTTCTGTTGAGAAAACCCTCTGGAGAACACAGGCTGTGTATAGATTACAGGAAACTGAATGCTTTCACAGAAGGTCAGGTGGATCCATTACCTGATACAAATCAGCTGTTTGCCAGGCTGAATAAAGCTAAATATTTCTCTAAAGTGGATCTGAGCAAAGGCTACTTTCAGATTCCAGTAAAGCCGGAAGTCAAACCTTATTTAGCCTTTAGCACCTCGGAAGGACATTATGAATTTAATATGTTGCCATTCGGGCTGAAAAATGCACCGAGTGTGTTTTCGAGGATGATGAGAAAGTTACTGGATCCCCTGAAGAATCCATGCATCACCAACTTCATGGATGATATTTTCATAGCAACAGAAACATTTGAGGAACACATTAACTCTCTGAATATGTTGTTTGATCGACTGAGAGAGACCAATTTGACAGCTAGACCGACGAATTCTTGGGACACACAGTACATCAGGGAAACATGACCCCTGACCCCAAGAACCTGGAGAAGTTTAAAAAAGCACCAAGACCACAGACCAAAAAAGATGTGCGATCTTTTGTCTCATTATGTGGTTTCTACCAAAAGTATATTAAAAACTTTAACTCCATATGTGCTCCATTGACTGATTTAACGCGCAAAGGAAATCCTGATAGAATTATTTGGACAGCGCAGTGTGAATTAGCATACCAAGAATTGAAAGAAAAGCTCACAAGCAGGCCTATTTTGAAATTACCTGACTTGAGTCAAGAAATCATTGTGAGAACGGATGCTAGTAATATCGGTTTGGGGGCAGCTCTATTACAACGGTCAAATTCACTTGATTGGGAATTAACCCCAGTAGCTTATGCTAGCCGTAAGTTGAACACAGCAGAACAAAAATATTCAACAAGTGAAAAAGAATGTCTGGCAGTCATATGGGCTATAAAAAAGTTCCAGATTTATCTTTATGGAAAATCATTTAAGATCCAAACAGACCATAAACCACTCATGTGTCTGTCACAAGCAAGGCATGAAATTGCTAGATTATTACGTTGGTCTTTGCTCCTACAGCCATTCCAGTTTACCATAGAGTACATTCCCGGCAAAACCAATGTTGGCGCTGATTTTTTAAGCAGACATCCGTACGACGAACATCAGAGTAGTCACCAGGCATAGATAGTAAATTCATCTATGTGTATTTAGAAGTAGGAACTGACATATGATCGTCTGTTCTAAAGGGGGGAGATGTGTAGTGAATTTCTAAATACAATATATAAATTAGAATATAACAGTATAGGGCATAAAGTCAAAGATAAGAAAGTACAAAAGAATTTTCTGCTAGAACGGTTGGAGTCGCCTACGCCTTCAGATTATTATTTGCTAACGAATAGCCGAACAAAACGGTACCCAATTTTTAAAATTAGTCCTTGACATAAACACCCACTTTTCCAAGTTCTAAGAAATATTTGCCTAAAATGCATTGTGGAACGAGGAGGGGCAAGGATAGATGAAAATGCTAATTCGTTTCGCATTGATTTCAAACTAAAAGCCAACAATAGCACAGGGGCAAGCCTTGCCATAGGGGTTTCCCCAATACGATGAAAAGTTAGAATTATGGACACTACGGTCATGGAAACATGTTTAGCTCTTATTATGAATGAGCTAAGCTCTCGTATTTCGCTTGAAAGTACATGGAAAAAGAGTGAACGAGAGGTAGTTTAAAAATAAACAACTAACATAGAAAAAAAGATAGAATTTTGAACCAAACCGCATAGCCCCTTGAAAATCGTATATTCGTGTACCTGAAGACTTGCTGACCCAGAATATGTTGTTAGTTATCTAAATAGTCCCTTAACTAATCAAATAATGATAAAACAATACATAGAGATCAGAGATACTGTCAGGTCAAGTTATATCTGCTTAGATTGGATCACATATTTTTTGGGAAAAAAGTAGGTGACAGATAGGCTAAGATGTTACGGTGAATCCGATTGGGTGGAATTTGAAGTGAGACGAAATATTATTGGCTGACCTTTGAATAAACATAAATAGCCTAGTAACGTAGAAAGGTTTGAATGATATTTTTTGAAAGACTGTTTACACTGTAATATTAAGAGTGATTGGCCAACTGAGTCGATATTGTCAGAACAAGCGTTAGGGGGGACGCCATTTCTTGAAAAATTCTACCAGCGATTGATGAGATCAGGCTGTGCTTTCAAATACAATTTCTAGGCAGCCTGGACAACAGAACAGATCGAAACTGTGTCAGTCATTGTCTCTGTGTATGTCATTGAAAATTTGTGGTAAGATTGACATTTATTAACTGTTACCGTTGGCTTCTCACTGTTGCCGTTAACACTGTTAATGGGGCTGGTTTATACTGGCTCTTCTATTTACGTTTACATATAATTATCCATTGTCTTTTCTCAGTAAATTATGAGATCGTGCTCTTGATGGTGAAGTACGCGAAGGTGGGATATAATATTGACAACTTCATCATACAGTCAAATTCTGACGTTATAGATTTGATAAGTCCTTTCTCGAGTCCACAAACATTTATTATATCGATTCCATACAAGAACAGTTTACACATGGTCATCATGAAGAATTATAAATAATAAGTTGCAGTTCATACTTCAAATATTATTCCTTTACAAATCAGTCCTTTGTCTCCTAGCTTGAAAACATAGTAGTCAGAACCGCATAACTGTATGCACGCGTGGTTGGAAAATCCAATACACCGACAGTGAGATTATGCGTCTGGCATTAGAATAACTAAGGCGGACTATATATTCACGTTGACAAGGTTTAGTCAATTACTAACCTGTACCTTCATCTTTCTTCGTTATCACATTGGACTGACCCATGTCCATTATTTAATGTACTATAATTGTGCGGCAATATAAGCCCGGCAATAAAAACATTCCAAGGACACGTCTTATCGGTTCGACGGTCGTCTAGAAAAGGGTCTCGTCACTTGGTCACAGTGCGAGACAACTAACGCTAAAAAGTCACAGCGTTCACTAGACCAATAATACTTTTACATTACATTACACGTTGTAACCCCTAAAATCAGATGCTGTTAACCTCTAGCAGACCATGCCAATAAATCTGCCGTAACAATTCCCTGTCCACTGGGGGAAAAAAAAAAATCTATTAGATAGATTTTTTTTTTTTTTTTTTTTTTTTTCAAAAACCTATCTGAATGAATACCAAAAAAAAAAATTTAACAATATCGAAAAATTTAACCAACAATGCGGCATATGGACTACGATGTTCTGTCTAGAACAGTGTCGTGGTCATGTCGACTCAGTAACAGTCATCTAATATATTAATAATCATATTATACATAAGTGTTATACATAAATGACTAATGTTGATATCTATTAAATAATTAAATTAAAATATGTCGCAATGAACTGTCATGTCAGACTAATTTAACGAGTTAAAATTTAATTAATTAATTAATTATATTGAGTGTGTAATCAAAATAAAGTTATTGCAAATCTAATGTGAGAGAACTGAAGGGATATGTTAAGTAGAAAAAATAAATAAATGAAAAATAAAGTAGCGAAAGACAGTAATGTATAAATTTAACTTAATTATGTGTGTTGGAAATTAAATAAGTGTAGTATTAAGTTGTTGTTAAACCTATCTAACTAATTAAACAATAATATATATGTAATGTATCAACCTAATTAATAAACATAATAGTTACATACAATAACATTATCTAAGAATCATGTGAGATCTTATTTTTTTTCTTCTTTCAAAAATTTTTTTTCATCTTCAAATTTCATTTCATTTTTTTCATATTTATCTCACCTTTTTATTTTATTTTCCATTATTTTAACGTAATTAACTAAAATTAATGAAAGTTGGATATGATGATCCATACGTAGGCTTGATCATTGTGAATTCCGATTAACAAACAAATATTTAAATGTTTCAGTTCATGAGAATCGAAGCTATTGACAATTGTTCATGTCGCATACTGAGTTACTTTGATAGTGTTTTCTATTATTTTCACTTGATGCAAGGAAATGTGTCCAATAGTTTTGTCATAAATGAAATTCACACAAAGTTCTGGTGTAAATACGACCATAGTGTCATTTGATTTAGTTCATTTCGTTTTCGCAATCGTCTGTACAAGTTATTTAGTTGAATTGTAAGCAAAGGTTTATCTCCATGTTAAGAATTTCGCGATAGGATTCATTCTTCTGTGACACGTAATTTCGGTTGACGTATTAGAAAAGTGTCAGTGTTGATTGCTATACATCCAAAGGATTTCTAGATAGTGCGTCTGCGACGATATTGTCTGTCCCATAGATGTACTCAATCGTAAAGTTGAATGGTTGAAGGAGAATAGAGTATCTGGTGAGCTTTGGACTTTTATGATTCGCCCGTCGTAGTGATGCTACGGCCCTTTGATCAGTTTGTACTACGAAAGGGGCTCCCAGTAGAAATTTCTCAAGTTTGGTTATTCGCTTATACTGGCTCTTCTATTTACGTTTACATATAATTATCCATTGTCTTTTCTCAGTAAATTATGAGATCGTGCTCTTGATGGTGAAGTACGCGAAGGTGGGATATAATATTGACAACTTCATCATACAGTCAAATTCTGACGTTATAGATTTGATAAGTCCTTTCTCGAGTCCACAAACATTTATTATATCGATTCCATACAAGAACAGTTTACACATGGTCATCATGAAGAATTATAAATAATAAGTTGCAGTTCATACTTCAAATATTATTCCTTTACAAATCAGTCCTTTGTCTCCTAGCTTGAAAACATAGTAGTCAGAACCGCATAACTGTATGCACGCGTGGTTGGAAAATCCAATACACCGACAGTGAGATTATGCGTCTGGCATTAGAATAACTAAGGCGGACTATATATTCACGTTGACAAGGTTTAGTCAATTACTAACCTGTACCTTCATCTTTCTTCGTTATCACATTGGACTGACCCATGTCCATTATTTAATGTACTATAATTGTGCGGCAATATAAGCCCGGCAATAAAACATTCCAAGGACACGTCTTATCGGTTCGACGGTCGTCTAGAAAAGGGTCTCGTCTCTTGGTCACCGTGCGTGACAACTAACGCTGAAACGTCACAGCGTTCACTAGACCAATAATACTTTTACATTACATTACACGTTGTAACCCCTAAAATCAGATGCTGTTAACCTCTAGCAGACCATGCCAATAAATCTGCCGTAACATTAACATGTATTTTATATAAAATTTGAATGTGAAATAATAACATATGTCTGTACATGAGTGGGTCTATAGCGACCATGAGGCAAAGCCTAGAGATTGATCCACCATGTGATAGACTGTCAGAGAGGTGTAAAACTACAAGAATATGTATGATTGTCATAAAGGAGCATAACATCTATCCTATTATTTGGAAAAGATTACAGCTGGAATTGCATTGGCGTTGTAACTATTAGGGGAGAGGAATACTGGTGTACATTGTCACATCAAAAGATAATGGTGGCATAGGTTGGTATAAGGCTATGACCCTTTTTGTTTGTTTGTAATGTACCTGTCCTAGAATGTGGACTATTAGTGTATGCTAGATATTAAGAAGGATGCATAACCTTCACATTTCAGAGGTCCTGGGTACTGACGTTAATGTGGTACCAAACGCTTGAAAACTGATTGATTCAGGACTCTGCCTGTATACTGCGAGCCCATGCTAGTGGCCATTGCCTATCAAACAGGGAACAGATTGTCAAGCGAGCAGAGGAAACGTTCTACCTGTATTCTACTGCCAAGTTAAGTTCATGTTCGGCACCTGGCAGCTCAACTAACAGAACTTAAAAAGGAATATAAAGTGACAGTGAATAAAACTGGGACAAATATTTACTATTCCCACAAGAGACAAACGAAAACAAACATAACTAAAAGGGTGTGATTTTAAACAACAACCTAGGGGTACTACCAGTATTACCTTACAGTAGAAGAAGATAACTACACACGTATATTAGAATAATAATTTTATGTATGGACAGAAGATCTACTGTGCTATTCGACTGATGTAAATAATTCTTTTGATTTTACTTTTGATTGTCAGTCCTGGTTCAAAATAAATTAGAATCAGGATAATAAATTGTAAAAATTATATTTACACAAATTTCAACCACAGTCTTAAATAAGATAGCCTTTTAAAGTGTCGTTTGTATGTTATTGTGGTAGTACTGTGTGCTGTTGTGAATAATAAACTATTTGTTTGTATGTTTGTTGGCTATTACATATTACACTCTACCTTCATAACCCTAGACACTACACAAAGTCATTTAATATAATAATATAAATACATTTTGAATGAGATAAAAAAAGGGGGTAGCGGAAAGGTACCCTGAAAAGTTCACAATACTATTGGGTAAATTCAGGGACCTTCATAGCTAATCTCATTTAATACAATAATAATACCTAACAACAATTCATAACATCAAAATCCACCACATATATTGGGGTCTCGCTCCTGGGGATTGAATTTCTCATAACACCAGCTATATTGGGTAGTTTGCTTCTGGGATTTTAAATTCTTAAAATATTATCAATTATATTAGGAATCTCAGATAGTATAAAACTAAAAGCATTCCTTTTGGAGAAATTAAATAGTGGTTGAGCTATCAGTGCCTGTGGTTGTTCTTGGTTATCATTAGAAATTATTAGCCATAATTAGAGATTTGTATAGTTAGAAATTTTAAAGGTTGCATAGTACAAATGGCTGATCTGGCAAGGTTTCGATCTGCTACTGTGCTGACTGCTAAGGAAATGAACATGGAGGGTCAGGCTTTGATCCAATATGTAACTTCAGAATGTGACAAGTATATTGAAAGGGAAGATAGGAAGTTAGCAGAAGAAAGAAAATTACAGTTACAAATTGAGGCTGACAAAGAAATTAAGAGGTTGCAGATTGAGGCTGACAAGGAGGCTAGGGCATTAGAGGCTGATAGAGAGGCTGAGATAAAGAGGCTCCAATTTGAGGAGAAAAAATTAGAAGCAGAAGAAAAACGACTGCAAAGGGAAGCAGAAGAAAAAAGATTGGCTGCTGAAAGGGAAGCAGAAGAAAAAAGATTGACTGCCGAGAGGGAAGCAGCAAAGGAGGAGAAAAGATTACAGAGGGAGCATGAGCTACGACTAAGGGAGTTAGAATTTCAAGGCCATGCTCCTGAAAATGGTGCCAGCCTCTTTACCTCAGATGCCACTGCTAGTCAGGGAACCTCAACCTCAGCTATGGGTTTTCATGTAGACCATTTTGTTGAGAAAGACGATGAACATCGAAGGGGTGTTTAAGTAGATTTGAGCTTTTAGCTACTACATATGGGTTAGAGAGAGAGAGGTGGAGCCTCAAGTTATCCCAAGGGCTTAGAGGAACGGCTTATGACGTTTTTGCCAAGATGAGCAGAGATGACCAAGACAATTACGACATGCTAAAGCAGGCTCTTTTATTAAGATACGAAAAGAACGGAGAATTTTATAGAAAAAAATTTAGGAATGCCAAACTACTTTCGGGTGAGACTTATCACCAGTTCTCTGCACGGTTAGAGACCTACTTGGAGAAATGGACTGCTCTGGGGAAAACCCAAGATCTAAAGGAGATGATCCTTATTGAGCAGCTAAGAGAGTCCATGGCTCCAGACCTGAGAAAGTTTCTCATGGAATAAGGTGCAGAGAGGCTGGGTGAGTTACTCAATGTCGCTGAGAGGTATCAGGCAGCCCAGGCAGAGGTAGTTGGTAATAAAAAAAACAGGTAGACAATTTTAAGGCACCTCAAAACTTTAATAAGTTTGACCATAGAGACCAGAACAAAGGTAAGCAATATTTTGATAGGCCACGCAATGACTATAAAAATAAAACCTCACAATTCAATGAAAGGAAATATGATGAAAGAAAACCTTTTTATAAAGGTAGATCATATTGTAGTTGGTGTCGGATGGACAACCATAACATCGAAGTGTGTAAAAAAAAACCTGTGTACATGGCCACGCTTCAGACCAGATCACAGTCTAAAAAGGAGGAGGATAATCGGATGAATACCCCTCCAGATGAGATGAGGAAGGCGCAGGCTGGGGATAAGACCCTCAAGCCTTGTTTTAAAAAATTGTCCAAATGTCATACACCTCCAGGCAAAGGAGACTTCTATATGAAAAACAAACTGATATATAGGAAGGCTGGAACTGGATCCAATTGTCAGGGACAGCTGGTACTTCCTAAAAAGTATAGGGCAGAGTTAATAAGGAGCTTACATGTTGGGAAAGATGGGGACCATGAGAAAATAGGTACCATCATCCAAAAGATTGCTCAAAATTATTATTGGCCCGAGGAAATGATTGACATTGAGAATTTTGTAGAAGCATGTGGCATATTACATGAGGGAACACCCACAAGTGGGAAAATTGATCAGGACCTAGACACGCCGCGGGGCAAACTTAGGCCTGAAAATGGAAAGAAAAATAAAATTAATAATGTAGACAAAGTGGAATGGGAGCCCCCTTTTCACAGACAGTCTTCACTTGGATGTTTTACAATGGCCACAATGCAACGAGTACAAAGAAATGTTTTACCCCAGGATAAACCGACAATCCCTCGGTCGGAATCGTGTGAACTGGGTGAAAATAAAAGAGAGGGAAGATCTCTCACAAGGAATTTAAAGTGGGGAGAAAACCCCAAGAAAAAAATTGGTAGTGGTCGATTTGTGAATGATGATTCTAGGAAGAAAAGTCCTCACTATAAGGCTTCCAATGGAAGAGACCATACCGGTGCATGGAAAAATAGGTCAACAAATTTAAAAGTCCATATGTAGCCTTGTTAAGGACATGGACCGATGAAAAGGCAGAAGAAAACATTACCTCATCATCATATCAATATGTGAACGAGCTGACCACTCATCTTAAAACTGGCTGGAAACTTGCCAATGAAAATTTGAGACAAGCCAGGAAAAAGCATGCTGCCTATTACAATAAGAAAGCGAAGGATCGAGAATTAGCTGTGGGAGAGAAGGTGCTCCTTCTACTGCCCGGCAGCCAGAATAAATTGCAAATTGGATGGCAAGGTCCATATACAGTTCTAGAGAAGGTGTCTAGAACAAATTATAAGATAGATAAGAAAGGGAAAGAGAAAATCTATCATGTTTTTTTGTTTTTTTTTTTCGTACGCCCGCTAATACTCGAGGCGAAATCTCAGGTTATTATTATTATTATTTATGTCTAACCTGACATTGATTTTACGTGAGTATCCCTTTATTTCTTGTACAGAGACAGGTGTCCCTCACCATTCAGGCAAATACTCGCCGATTTTGGAGGTACCCATTGCAGCTGGGTCGGCTCAGGAGCCGCCAGTCCCTGGTCGACGACACTCCTTCAAATGTCCTCGCCAGGTCTCGAGTTAATCCAGTCCAAATTCCGGTCGACGAAAAATCCTCAAATGCCGTCGCCCGGGTTTGATCCTGTATCACCCTATCGCCAGAGCGGTGTTGTAACCACTACGCTAGCACGGCTCCGAATCTATCATCTGAATCTCCTGAAGAAATATCTGGACAGAGAAAACCAGGAAGAAACACACCTACTGACCTTGTCTGTTACAATGGAGATGAAAAAGGAACCACTCACTTCTCATGAATATCCTTTACATCCCTGTGAGACCGCTGCACAGGTAAAAATCAGCACACACTTAACGGAAAATCAGAGGGAGAGGGTTCAACAGGTTCTGAATAATCATACAGATGTGTTAACGGACCGACCGGGGCATACAAATTTATTAGAGTATGATATGAAACTCATAGACCCAACACCAATCTGTATGAGAGCCTATTCGATTCCGTTCGCTAAGGAAAAAGCTTTAAGGGAGGAGATAGATTATCTGTTGAGAGAAGGGATTATCTCGCACAGTGAATCTCCTTACAGCTCCAGTGTGGTTCTGTTGAAAAACCCTCTGGAGAACACACACTCTGTATAGATTACAGGAAACTGAATGCTTTCACAGAAGGTCAGGTGGATCCATTACCTGATACAAATCAGCTGTTTGCCAGGCTGAATAAAGCTAAATATTTCTCTAAAGTGGATCTGAGCAAAGGCTACTTTCAGATTCCAGTAAAGCCGGAAGTCAAACCTTATTTAGCCTTTAGCACCTCGGAATGACATTATTAATTTAATATGTTGCCATTCGGGCTGAAAAATGCACCGAGTGTGTTTTCGAGGATGATGAGAAAGTTACTGGATCCCCTGAAGAATCCATGCATCACCAACTTCATGGATGATATTTTCATAGCAACAGAAACATTGAGGAACACATTAACTCTCTGAATATGTTGTTTGATCGACTGAGAGAGACCAATTTGACAGCTAGACCGACGAATTCTTGGGACACACAGTACATCAGGGAAACATGACCCCTGACCCCAAGAACCTGGAGAAGTTTAAAAAAGCACCAAGACCACAGACCAAAAAAGATGTGCGATCTTTTGTCTCATTATGTGGTTTCTACCAAAAGTATATTAAAAACTTTAACTCCATATGTGCTCCATTGACTGATTTAACGCGCAAAGGAAATCCTGATAGAATTATTTGGACAGCGCAGTGTGAATTAGCATACCAAGAATTGAAAGAAAAGCTCACAAGCAGGCCTATTTTGAAATTACCTGACTTGAGTCAAGAATTCATTGTGAGAACGGATGCTAGTAATATCGGTTTGGGGGCAGCTCTATTACAACGGTCAAATTCACTTGATTGGGAATTAACCCCAGTAGCTTATGCTAGCCGTAAGTTGAACACAGCAGAACAAAAATATTCAACAAGTGAAAAAGAATGTCTGGCAGTCATATGGGCTATAAAAAAGTTCCAGATTTATCTTTATGGAAAATCATTTAAGATCCAAACAGACCATAAACCACTCATGTGTCTGTCACAAGCAAGGCATGAAATTGCTAGATTATTACGTTGGTCTTTGCTCCTACAGCCATTCCAGTTTACCATAGAGTACATTCCCGGCAAAACCAATGTTGGCGCTGATTTTTTAAGCAGACATCCGTACGACGAACATCAGAGTAGTCACCAGGCATAGATAGTAAATTCATCTATGTGTATTTAGAAGTAGGAACTGACATATGATCGTCTGTTCTAAAGGGGGGAGATGTGTAGTGAATTTCTAAATACAATATATAAATTAGAATATAACAGTATAGGGCATAAAGTCAAAGATAAGAAAGTACAAAAGAATTTTCTGCTAGAACGGTTGGAGTCGCCTACGCCTTCAGATTATTATTTGCTAACGAATAGCCGAACAAAACGGTACCCAATTTTTAAAATTAGTCCTTGACATAAACACCCACTTTTCCAAGTTCTAAGAAATATTTGCCTAAAATGCATTGTGGAACGAGGAGGGGCAAGGATAGATGAAAATGCTAATTCGTTTCGCATTGATTTCAAACTAAAAGCCAACAATAGCACAGGGGCAAGCCTTGCCATAGGGGTTTCCCCAATACGATGAAAAGTTAGAATTATGGACACTACGGTCATGGAAACATGTTTAGCTCTTATTATGAATGAGCTAAGCTCTCGTATTTCGCTTGAAAGTACATGGAAAAAGAGTGAACGAGAGGTAGTTTAAAAATAAACAACTAACATAGAAAAAAAGATAGAATTTTGAACCAAACCGCATAGCCCCTTGAAAATCGTATATTCGTGTACCTGAAGACTTGCTGACCCAGAATATGTTGTTAGTTATCTAAATAGTCCCTTAACTAATCAAATAATGATAAAACAATACATAGAGATCAGAGATACTGTCAGGTCAAGTTATATCTGCTTAGATTGGATCACATATTTTTTGGGAAAAAAGTAGGTGACAGATAGGCTAAGATGTTACGGTGAATCCGATTGGGTGGAATTTGAAGTGAGACGAAATATTATTGGCTGACCTTTGAATAAACATAAATAGCCTAGTAACGTAGAAAGGTTTGAATGATATTTTTTGAAAGACTGTTTACACTGTAATATTAAGAGTGATTGGCCAACTGAGTCGATATTGTCAGAACAAGCGTTAGGGGGGACGCCATTTCTTGAAAAATTCTACCAGCGATTGATGAGATCAGGCTGTGCTTTCAAATACAATTTCTAGGCAGCCTGGACAACAGAACAGATCGAAACTGTGTCAGTCATTGTCTCTGTGTATGTCATTGAAAATTTGTGGTAAGATTGACATTTATTAACATGTATTTTATATAAAATTTGAATGTGAAATAATAACATATGTCTGTACATGAGTGGGTCTATAGCGACCATGAGGCAAAGCCTAGAGATTGATCCACCATGTGATAGACTGTCAGAGAGGTGTAAAACTACAAGAATATGTATGATTGTCATAAAGGAGCATAACATCTATCCTATTATTTGGAAAAGATTACAGCTGGAATTGCATTGGCGTTGTAACTATTAGGGGAGAGGAATACTGGTGTACATTGTCACATCAAAAGATAATGGTGGCATAGGTTGGTATAAGGCTATGACCCTTTTTGTTTGTTTGTAATGTACCTGTCCTAGAATGTGGACTATTAGTGTATGCTAGATATTAAGAAGGATGCATAACCTTCACATTTCAGAGGTCCTGGGTACTGACGTTAATGTGGTACCAAACGCTTAAAAACTGATTGATTCAGGACTCTGCCTGTATACTGCGAGCCCATGCTAGTGGCCATTGCCTATCAAACAGGGAACAGATTGTCAAGCGAGCAGAGGAAACGTTCTACCTGTATTCTACTGCCAAGTTAAGTTCATGTTCGGCACCTGGCAGCTCAACTAACAGAACTTAAAAAGGAATATAAAGTGACAGTGAATATAAAACTGGGACAAAATATTTACTATTCCCACAAGAGACAAACGAAAACAAACATAACTAAAAGGGTGTGATTTTAAACAACAACCTAGGGGTACTACCAGTATTACCTTACAGTAGAAGAAGATAACTACACACGTATATTAGAATAATAATTTTATGTATGGACAGAAGATCTACTGTGCTATTCGACTGATGTAAATAATTCTTTTGATTTTACTTTTGATTGTCAGTCCTGGTTCAAAATAAATTAGAATCAGGATAATAAATTGTAAAAATTATATTTACACAAATTTCAACCACAGTCTTAAATAAGATAGCCTTTTAAAGTGTCGTTTGTATGTTATTGTGGTAGTACTGTGTGCTGTTGTGAATAATAAACTATTTGTTTGTATGTTTGTTGGCTATTACATATTACACTCTACCTTCATAACCCTAGACACTACACAAAGTCATTTAATATAATAATATAAATACATTTTGAATGAGATAAAAGGGGTGGTAGCGGAAAGGTACCCTGAAAAGTTCACAATACTATTGGGTAAATTCAGGGACCTTCATAGCTAATCTCATTTAATACAATAATAATACCTAACAACAATTCATAACATCAAAATCCACCACAGGGTCTCAGATCCCTAGGAACTTATTATAACATTATTACCAGGCTAGGCTACAGAATACAAACTGTAGCATTTATTGCAGAAGAAGCTGCTTCAAGAAATCACATAATTATGCCCCATGCTGTACACGTATCAAGCGGCCGCTGGAACATTTTTTCAGGCCATAAAATGAGGATTCCTCTGCAAACAAGAGATAGGCAAGAGAATGAACATGGCTGTATACTGCTCCATACCTGTCAACCTGTACGAATTTTTTGTACAATGTACGGATTTTTGATACTTTTAGCAGTGTACGGCCGTACAGACTCGTTGTACGGAATTTTTTTTTTTTTTTAACTGATTCCGTACGTAAGATCTAATAATAGATGCAAAGGCCGAACGCTGTAGACGTAAGATCTTTTAAAAGACGCTGATTTATTTCATTGTTTCTTTCTATTCTGATATTTTATACTGCCCGGAATTTATCTCGAACGGAAGTAAACACAAAAATGGGCAAATTTCAACAAGCTTCAACGTCTTTTATTTGCGTTTGAACGGATTTTTTCACATTTATCTTCATCTTTAATCGTGTTTTGTCGTATCGCCATAATGGCCGAAAAACACACAGGATATGTTACTAATATGTGAACAGTGAACAAACTGTGTGATCAACCATAACTTTCTTACTTTTTCTGTGTTTCTAAATGGATTACCTGCACAAAGAAAGCAGTGAAACTGTATTGTGATAACAATTTATGTTACAAGCGTTACGTAAGTCGAAAATTTTTGTTCAAAATTTCAAGTTATCTTTTTTCCGTGTACATGTTATCTGTTATAACATAAACATAACATAAAATTAGCTAGAAAGGCATATGGATTTATATTGTTCATCCAATGTACTTTAATTTGATATATAATATGTTATACTTAACTCATGATTAGACACACATTGTCAGTAAACGTAAATTATGTATGTGTAAATTTTTGGGGCTTAAAAATAATTCCGTCCAGAGCTGAAAATAATTACGTACGGAAAGAGTTAAATTCTAAAAATATTTTCCAACTCGTTGTTTTAAATTTTAAATCAGAAAATATTTTCTAGCCCAGGTTTTTTTTAAACAAATTTTTTTATATTTTTAATTCCGGTATCTCGGCGTCCGTTTTTGAACTGAGGTCTCTCCCAGCAGCCAATCAAATCCTTTTATACCCAACAATTCGGCACAAACTTTGAATTCGGCCTCAAACGCTTTCGGTTTTCAGCGAGACATGACGTATTTTTAAAGTTACCTGTTATCAACGACCACTCTTGCTTGCCACCACACTTCGACGCCATTTTGTTTAAAAAAGCTAAGTACTTATAACTTGGTTAAATATTGCTGTTGTTTTGCTTTGTTGCAATTTAATTGCTGTCTTAATCTTTGCAGTTAGGCCTATATCTTGCCCTTCAATATATTTCCGATAAATTGTCATAATATGTGTAGACCCTACATAACTAGAAAAAAAAGTTTGTTTGCGTTGAGTAGGCCTACTTTATCGCAGCGCTCGAGATTCGCTGCTTTATTTTTTAATAAAGTGGCAATCTGTTATCACTGGTCTAGGCTACCAACTCTTAAATAATAATTGTGTAAATTTTTGGTGTTACGTTTTTGTCTTCCTAGATTTGAAATCTTGCCCTTCAATAGCCTATATTTCCGATAAATTGTCATAATATTCTGTGTAGGCACTACATAACTAGAAAAAAAAGTTTGTTTGCGTTGAGTAGGCCTACTTTATTCCAGCGCTCAAGATTCGCTGCTTTATTTTTTTAATAAAGTGGCAATCTGTATCACTGGTCTAGGCTACCAACTCTTAAATAATAATTTTGTAAATTTTTGGTGGTACGTTTTTTCTTCCTAGATTTGATATTCTGTTTATAATTTTGTTTATTTTTTGTTGTTGTTGCTGTTAGCCGTTTGCTTTGTTTGTTGTATTTTGTAATCATTCTCTTCATCTACAAAGATTATTAGTTGAAATATTTCATCCACTGAATGATGGCTGAGCCTAATTCAAAGAAACAAAAGCTGACTGCGAAAGATCATTTTCAATGATGAAAAAAATTCAGACTGCAGGAGGTCCATGAATGCGGACACACTTCTATTTTACAGTGTAAGATTAACATTGATACATGCTGTGCAGACTTTAAGCCCACAAATGCTATTCTGCAAAGTGCTAAAAGTGCATGTGTTGATTATAATACAAAACACTGTACATGGAAAGAATAGTGTACCTCATGATCACTAAGTTTTTTATATGTAAAGAACAGCATGAGACTATTAGCATCTTTTATATCACAATAATTCAAATGCTAATATGTCATTTCTCATTTTAAAACCGTATTGCGTATAATTTATTAATATATTTTTTGCGTAAGGATTTTTGGGTGTTTGTAAGGATTTTTTTGGTTCGGCGTACAGATTTTTGTCTCAGGAGGTTGACAGGTATGCTGCTCCACCTGTGTCCCAGTCTTGACGTATGGATGCAAGTCATGGACAATGACTACAACCCACAAAAGTCAGCTGCAAACCTCAGAAATTATCTTTTGAAGATGCTTGAAGTAAAAAGAAGAGACATGGTCTGCAAACAAACAATATGGTAAGGCTTTAAAGCCCAGCCCCTGCAGACCCAAGTAGAACAGTCCCAACTACGATGGTTCGGCCATGTGTGCAGAATGGAAGATTGGCTACCACGACAAATATGGGAACCAAGAGCCAGGGATCCAGTCCTTCGGGATGACCCATTCCTCCATTCTGCTGGTATTTCTTCTCCCTTCCAGATTTTACTAAATCATTTGAATAATATCTCTCTAGCAGTGTCTACTTTGATGGCCTCTGTTTGAATGCCATCTGGACCAGCTGCTTTTCCATGTCTTAGAAGCTTTATGGCTTTTTTTATTTTTTCCTTAATAGGTCTTTTACAGATGACTTGTAGCTCTTCTTGTGCTGGCTGAATGTCAGGGGGATTTTGTGGAACTGGTCTATTGAGAAGGTCCATACAATATTGCTAAGCAATAGTCCATTCTTTATCTTTGACAAGGCCATTTGCTTGCTTGGATTTCCCTGTTAGCTTCTTTGTGCTGTTATACAGGTCTCTCATATTTCCTTTGGCTGCAGCTTCCTCTGCCACTCAGCCCAGCTCCTCAATATATTTTGTTTTGTCTTATCTCTTTGTATGCTTTTTCTGACCTCTTTATTCATTTCTGTGTACATTTCCTGAGCCTTGGCTTTGGAACTTCTGGTTTTACTTCTGTTTAAATCAGCTTTTTTTTTCATGTTAATGGTTTCTGTTGTTATACATGCTTTGTGCTAGTATTCTCTTTTTCCCAGTACTTCTTCAAATGTCTCATTCCATATATTTTGTTATTTGTTGCCAGTGGTCTTCCATATTTGCTACATCATCCTGCTGTTGAAGTACTTGGTATCATTTGGATACTGTGTTCAAAAGTTTCTCTTATGTCATGGTTGCTTAGATAACCTACATTAATGTAGAAGAAATCGGTGGGTTTGTCACTCACACCCTGTAAGCCCGGAGAAGATAGACCAGTACTGGAAGCTTCTAGCTTGTAATTTGTCAAACCAGAGTGCAAAAGCATTGCTTATATATGCTGTCTTTGAGAAGCCAAACTGCAATTTTGGAACAAAGCGGGTGAGCTTGAACTGGGTTTATTTTACTACTTTATGCACTTTGTTTATTTACCATTGATGAATGCATTATCTTCTTGTATGCAAGTATTTGTATTGAATGTTTGAACTGCTTTCAGTTATTATCTCCTTGTATGCAATTATTTTTATTGAATGTTTGAACTGCTTTTCTGTTAATGCAGTTCCTTCTTTTATGCACATACTTTTCATTTAATTGTTGTATATTTTATGGAATTCATATATTTACTGTTATATGATTTTTTATGCCTTTGATGTCCTTCAGGTTGTTTCATAGAATGCATATGCACTACCCTGTCCTCACCTTTTATTTAATGTATATTTTATGGAATTCATATATTTACTGTTGTATGATCTTTGTATGCCTTTAATGCATTACTCCATCATTTCTTGGCAGCATACAGCAACAGTTGATGATATGTATATGCCCTACCCTATTAATATTATATGTTTGCAGCTCGAAGAATGGTGCCCAACATTGGTTCATGTCATTTATGTAATAATATGACTGATATCTGAGACTGGTTTATAGATCACACTCAGGACAATAATGCCTCTGGCCAGAGAGCTAATTAGATTGTTCCTTTGTCTGTATCCTAGCTCCCTGGTGGTGACAAAGGCCGGTGAACTCTCAGTTGTGCAATAAAACCTTGCCGTATACAGCTACATAGCTCCCCTGTAAAAGTTTATCGTAGGGTGAACTAATTTCGGCCGACAACTTCTTCTCGATCTCTTTCAGTCCTAGTTCAATTTCCACCATCACCCTGGAAGTTTTTAGGGAGGTTAGAATTATTATGTCGCTGATGAATTGCCTGTTCTTCCCCACTGCATGGGTGACGGCTGAGAAAATCTGCTCCGTCATTGAGTTTCCCAGGTATATATTCAACCTTGAAATTATAAGGTTGCATTAACATCGACCACCTCATTTGAATTCAGGTTTTTAGAAGCCGCTAAGAACATCAGTGGTTGGTGATCACATTGAGTGGTGAAATGCTTCCCATATAGGTATGGTTGATATTTCTGAATTCCCCACACCAATGCTAGGCATTCCCCTCAATAGTGGAGTAATCTCTTTCTGCAGCATTTAACTTTCGGCTAGTGAAAGCTATGGGGAATAATGTAGACGCATTGTCTTCCTCAGGTTGTAGCAAGGTGGCTCCAATCCCAATCTGACTAGCATCAGTGCATAGTATGAATGGGCGGCTTAAGTTTGGCAAGTGCAGAATAGGTTTTGCCATAAGTTTTTCCTTAAGGGTATTATAAGCATTCTCACACTCGGCAGTCCAGATCACTTTTTCCGGAGTATCCTTCTTCGTAAGGTTCGTCAGTAGGGTGCTTATAGTGTTTAAATCCTTAATGTAGCGTTGGTAAAAGCCACATAATGCGACGAATGATCTGACATCCTTCTTAGTAATAGGACGGGGTGCATTGCTCAGTTCGTCAACATTGTGTTCCTCTGGGAACATGTACCCTTGTGAAATGGTGTGGCCGAGAAACCCCAGTTGGTCAAACCCTATCTGGCATTTAGTTTGGCGAGCTGTTAAACCTGTCTCCTTAAGCCTTCAGAGTAGCATCTCTATTGCATTCATGTGTTCCACAAAGGTGTCAGTGGTGATGAGGATATTGTCCATTAAATTTGTAATAGCAGGGTTGTACAGAGGTGCAAGAAGTTTTCTCATCATTCTCATGAATATGCTAGGCGCATTATGTAATCCGAATGAGAAAACATTAAATTCAAAATGTCCCTCTGGGGTGCTGAATACCAGTAGTGGTCGATTCTCCTTTTTCACAGGGATTTGATAGTATCCCTTGCTAAGTCAATTTTAGAAAAATATCGAGCTGTACTTAGCTTAGTGAACAGTGAGTTTTGATCAGGCAGGGGTTCAGCCTGATACCCCGACACTGCATTCAATCTCCTATAGTCAATACACATTCTATGCTCTCCAGTAGGCTTCCGAAGGAGCACAACCCTTGCGCTACAGGGTGACTCAGATGGGGAAATAATGTCTGCACTGAGTAATTTCTCTATTTCTTCCCTCAGTGCATCCACCTTGGCATAAGGTATTGGATAATTTTTGACACAGACTGGCATTGCGTCTGTCAACTTCATATCGAACTCAACCAAACTAGTGAGACCTGGCCTGTCCGTGAGAACTTCTGCATACTCTTCCAACATTGTTTGCACCTGCTCATGCTGTTCGCGGGTTAGAGTGGGACTTATTTGCACATCAGCCTGAGCCTCACTCACAGACAGAGGGTATTCGACTGCTACACTGGGTTCATCCTCTACTTCACTGGCTACTGCAAGGGTCATTAAATGGGCTGGCTCTACTGATGCGCGAACATTGTACTTTTTCAGCAGATTGATGTGGTAAATTTTCTGTTTACCTTTAATTGCTATCTTGAAGTTGGTGCGGGAGATTTTCTCGACAACAACATAAGGTCTTCTCCAACCAATCTGAAGTTTATTATTGCTGCTTGGCAAGAGCAATAACACTTTATCCCCTTAGTTCAGTTCTCGATCCTGTTATAATATTGAGCATGTTTGTGACGGGCTGTGTGCAAATTTGCAGTGGCCAACTTCCGACCTGTTTGGAGGCATTGCTTCAATTCCTCAACATAATGTGACGTGGTAATGACTGTGTCATCCGCTTTATCATCTGTCCAGGATCTCAGAAGTGCCTCTAGAGGCCCCTTGATTGGGCGCCCAAACAGCAATGTTGCTGGCGGAATTCCTGTTGAATGGTGAGTTGTCTCCCCTGGCTAAGTTGCAGTGACATTGTGCAGTCAGAAACAGCAGCTACAACACCTAGGATAAGTGATTAAAAGAAGGACCAAACGTTAAGAGATCTCATGTCATACAAGTCGGTGATTAGAATAGGCCATACACCTTAGCCATCTTGAGGGGTACCCTAGCAATTAATATACCTTTTGTGTATACTATTTTTATCTCCCTTTACTGGGAGCTGTGCTGGTGTAATGGTTACCACATTGCGCTGGCGATCAGGTGTTCAAGGTTCAAGCCGGGCGTGAGCATTTGAAGAAGTGTCACCGACCGGGATTTTGACTGAATAACCTGAACAGCTCCTGAGATAAACCCTCTGTGGATGGGAAGGAGCAAAGCTCCTGACCGGGTTGGAAGGAAAGTCCACAGGCTCCCCAGCCTTGCAATGACATGTCATTGGGCCAAAGGACTGAAAGCCCAAGTGCCGCTGGTTAAGGAAAAAAAAAAATCTCCCTTTACTCAGTTATATATATATATATATATTTTTTTTTTTTCTTTCCGCTCTGCATTAAATATAGCTTTGTCTATTATATATTCATTGAAAAGAATTTCACTGTTGTTTCTTTATTTTCACTAAATGTTCTGTATTGATTGGTAGTTAATTGTTTGTTAATTATTCTCCTGAAATATTTCTTTCTACAAGTGTCTGACTATCACCTACAGCGAGCCAACACTGTGGAAGAGATTGGTACTCTCTTTTATTTCTTCTGTCTATCCTCCCTTCTCTACTCCCAACAATGCTATCAACAGGTTTCCTCAATATATTTATTTTAAACTGTAAGGTACTGCTGTAAAAGACAAGTCCAGTTTATTGATAAAAGTCCAGTTTATTGATAGTCCAGTTTATTGAGATACTTATTCACTTGTTTCAGGTGTATCCTTACCAGACCTCTGTAAACACAATGGGAGCTGTCGTAATATAGGTAATACCCATGCCTGTACTTGCCGTAAAGGTTATGAAGGCTCATACTGTGAGATGGAGATTAATGAGTGTGATTCTGCTCCATGTTTGAATGGAGCAACTTGCCAGGATTTGGTTGGAAAGTATGCATGCCATTGTGCAAAGGGTTTCCAGGTAATTTTACAAAATAGAACACATCTGAGCATGCATTTTTCCCTCACAAACACCCTTAAGACCATTACTCCCTCACAAACACCCTCCTGACCATTTTTCCCCCTCACAAACATCCTTCAGACCATTTTTCCCCTTACAAACATCCTTCATACCATTTATTTCCCCACAAATAACCTTTAGACCAATGTTTACCTGACAAAAACACTTCAGACCATTTTAATTCCCTCACAAACACCCATTGGACCATTTTTTTCCCTCACAAACACCCTTCATACCATTTTTTTTCCCTCACAAACACCCTTCATACCAATTTTTCCCTGACAAACACCCTTCATACCATTTTTTCCCTGACAAACACCCTTCATACCATTTTTTCCCCTCACAAACACCCTTCAGACCATTTTTCCCCTCATAAACACCCTTTTGACCACTTTTGATGATCAGGTTGCCTCCAGGTGTAATCATCATCATCATTTCCCCTTTTGCTTGTTATGAAGCATAGAGCCACCACCACCACAGCTAGTCCCCTTAGCAGGAATCATTTATGTGCTCTAGCCGTGGTTGTTTCTGTATCAGCATTTTTGTCATTATAAGGTTGCCAGGCCCATGCACAACCTAATGTTAGTTGAATAAAATAGGACATCCCATATGCAAGTTGCGTACGTTAAAAATCCCACAGCAGTTGGAAATTGTAAAGAGTAGGCCATAAGGCCGCTGCCTTGGCAAAATTTAAAAATTTGAAACCTACCCACCACAAAAAATATTTATAAAATGTGTGATTCCTATATACACACATTGGGATTCTTGCTAGTGCTACAGAATTTGTGCACTGGGCTGAGATCATCCTTATGTGATCTAAGGGATGAGAATGGAGCACTGATGGAGTTGTCTGTGTGCAATGAAGATAGTCTTTAAAACAACCAAAACCAAACCAGACCAATACTGTTATGACAGATATGTAAAGATACGTACCGATGAATGTTTCATGTATGAAGATACTATCTTTAAACACTGCTGAATGGCTGTTTGTTGTTTAGGGAGGAAAAACTGTATATATATTTGATACTTGCCAGTTTAATGTCTGCTTCAAAGTTGCCCAACATATGCGGAACAGAAAAAGCGCCTATGGCCGACACCAGTACCATTCGTGGAAAAGCTCTACGGAGATTCAAATAGCCTCAAACTGACTGCTGCTTTTTTTGAAAACGTTTAAGTAGACGTCTGAGAGTGTACGAAAAAGAAGAATAAGAAGTACTTGCCAGAAAATGACATCATTAGTTGTTGATACATTCATCTCCCTTCAGCACCGCAAGAGGCAAAGGCCTTCAGAAAAATGTACGCTAAGTCCTCCTGTCCTGTGCCATCAGCGCAAGATTTTTCCTTATCCTTGTTATATCTGTCTCCAGCTCTCTTCTCCATGTGTTGTTTTGGTCTACCTATACTTCTCTTGTCCTGGTCATTCTAGGACTACCTAATAATGCCATTGAAAAACGTCCTCAGTGAATGACCTATCCATCACTAGTGTCGTCTTTCTATCTCTTGTTTCACTGGCACTTGTCTTTTTGTCCTACGTTTTTCAAAGTCTTACAGTAAGACTAACTGGACTTTTGAGTTAGTACAGTGAAAGCTCTTCTTGTCTTACTGTTTCATGTACCAGAAATTCATGGAACTATATAAATGAATCTCTTAAATCATTATTGTTTGACATTCAGAATTTTGGTTCAATGAAATAGATCACTGTAATCATTTTTGTTCACTTACAAGAAGAATCATTGAAACACAATACACCATTGGAAAATATTGTTCATCTTGCAGGGTCAGAACTGTGAGCATGATATCGATGACTGCAGAACTCACCCATGTGCCAACGGAGGCACTTGTCATGATCTGCCCAATGACTTTGAGTGCTCCTGCCCACCTGGCACAGTAGGGTTCTTGTGTGAGGTTAATGAGAATGACTGCATGTTCAACTCCTGTCACAATGGTGGAACTTGTGTGGATGAGGTAGGAAGATGCAGATAAGTCATACATGAGCACTTGCGTTTGTATCAAGTGTAGGTCTGTACCAAAATAGTATTTTTAGGAGTTCTGATTGTTTTGGTTAGGCACACCCCTTTCAACCTAGACACAATTTTATATTAAGGCATGTGAAAGAACCATGTAGTCAATATTTTGTCTTGTTATCATTACCCAACAGCTGCCTAAGGAACACATGCTGTCAACAAATTGATGCCAAACCTTCCTGGTCTCTGTCAGTCTGCTGGAGGTTTTCTATATCTTCTTTGTCTTTTACAGGTCTTGTCTCCATCTCCTTTCTCCGTCAGTTGTTTTGTTCTCCCTCTAACTCTTGTCCTTTGGAAGTTCCAGAACAAGGACTGCCCTTGTAATGCTCTCAACATGTTTCCTCAGTCCAGTTCCAGCATCATCTTCTAAACTCTTGTTCCACTGATTTGTCTGGTTCTTGTAATAAGTTTCACTTTATGATTTTGTCATACCATTTCAATCCTTCTGTTCCACTCATTCTATTTTGTTTTGTTCCAAATCAAAAATGTTCACAACATCATTTATAATTTAATGATGATGTCATTGCTTTTTGAATTTTTGTTTAAGATAAAATTTGCATTTATAGAATAACTAGATGATGACGATTACTCAGATTGACTGTGTAGTCAGGAATAAACCTACAGCAAGAATATATACCTGACAATCAGATGTACACACAACAAGAGGACAGCTGATTCTGAGTCTTTCAAGAGGTTCTCTTCTTCTTCAAGTACGATGCCTGGTGGCGTAAATGATCATGTGTCTCTGCAACTTCCTGTGTACAGTACTATTAATCAATTCTGTTGTTGACTTCTTTCCATGCCATGATGTCAAACTCTCCAGAATCTAGTCTCTTTGTCATCCTCTATATTTTTTTCCTTCTCTTTTCTGTTGTCACGATATACTCCAGCTTCCTTCTTCTCATCACATGCCCAAAGAAAGTGTAATGCTTCCTTCTGACCTGAGCAATAAAATTCCTTTGCAAGTCATCCTCATTTGGTTATTTTAGCAGTCCTTAGTATTTTTAACATTTTTCTGTAACACCACATCTCTGTGGCCTCTAGTGCTTTTTCCAACTTGTTTACTAATTGTCCATGACTCACCCTCTATATGCCAGGATAGGCTCATTGTAACACTGAAGAACTCCCTATCTCACTTCCATCGACAAAGAGTTGTTGCATAAAATACTCTTCATTTTATACAATGCTGCTTTTGCCTGGGCTGTTCTACACTTCACTTCTGAGATGCATCTTCCACCCGATGTTATTAACATGCAGAGGTATTTGAATCTCTTGACTTGTTTTAAAACTGTTCCATTTACTAGTGCATTCTGGATTCAAGAGGTTGCTATCCTTTTATTCCTCTGCAACCTCTTGCCAGTTGAACACAAGAGATGAGAAGAAGACGCTGGCGATGAATAGAACCCACAATAAGAAACCCTAATGTAACACTTTCTAGTATAACCAGTGAAAGAAAGAAACAGAAATGTTTACTGTCTTTACGACTTTCATAAATGAGTGCTTTCATGCAACTAAGTGTTATGACAAGGTCACTAATGTGGAACTGATGACAAGAATCAGACAAGTACCTGTGGAACAAGAAATCAAAAGACGATACTGGCAATAGGTAGGACATGCATTTAGAAAGTCTGTTGACAGCGTTACAAGGCAGTTTCTTGTTCTGGAATCCTCAGGATAAAAGAGGCAGACATAGACTGAAAAACACATGGAGAAGAGAACTGGAGACAGAAGTGACAATGATAAGGAAGACATGTAAAGAACTTGGGCTGATGGCACCAGATAAGTAGACTTGGCATAAGTTGGTTGAAGGCCTATGTTCCTTTCTGGCATGATGCTGACCACATCACCCCTAGTGTGCCGATGGTCAAGAAAATATGTGCCTAACACCGTATTCCCAATATGCCTCAATGGGTGTGTAATGGGATCCTTTACCTACCTATGTTCCTTTGGGAGTTAAAAGGTGATGATTACGATACTGTCTTTACAGAAACACAAAAACCATCTTAAAACTTGTTAGTGTCCGTGCCTTCGTCATGATGAGCAGCATATAAAACAAAGAAATTATGGTGGCAAACAAAAACTGTAAGCTAAAACAGTTTGCAGTAAAAGTTAACATTAACATTTGGTTTTTAACAGTGTTTTTATTTGTTTCTGTGTGTGTGTTTGTTTTTTTAACAACAGATTATTTATCAATTTGTGTTTTTCACATCTGGAAATGGCAGCCATTTCATGTTTATGTTCTTGTGACACGCTTTCTTATCGCTGGACATGCTAGGTCACAGTCGGTGTTACAGGTAGTACCCATTTTTATTTATTTTTCTCATGTTTCCAACTTAGCTCTCACTTACTTTCCTTTCCCTGATGAAGGCCTTATGGCCACAACATTGGCTATTTTCCGTATCTTTTGTCCCAGTAAGACAAACTACTTATCTTCGATTTTTTGTCATATCCATCTACCGTATTCCACGTCTTACAGCAGTTCACCTCATCTTCCTCTACATAATTAATTTATAAAATTAAGCTGACCTGTTTCCTTATTCGTTCCAACTCAACAGGTGGGTGGATACAGGTGCTTATGCCCGGATGGATTTGTTGGTCACCAATGTGAGGGTGATGTTAATGAGTGCCTGGCAAACCCATGTGATCCATATGGGACTCAAGACTGTATACAGCTCAACAACACATTTCGCTGTGAATGTAAAACAGGATGGACAGGTAACTCTTTTTGTTGGTAAAGTTTTTTTCTGGCTGAAGTATTAGTTGTTGTGTTTGTAAAATTTGTTGAGTATCTCTGGTTTAAATTAATGAGAGTTGTGTACCTCCACATCTGGGTATCAAATTAAGGATGCAACATGCACGAGGACCTGTCATTGCACTGGAAAATATATGGGCATAAAAAGAAAAGTCCAACACAAAAAATAAAAACTTCAACTCAAATGTTAAGTCAGTCCCATTGTATGGCTCTGAAACATGGAGAACAACAAAAACCAACAACCAAGAAGTCAGACCCTCATAAATGGGTGCTTGCATTGAATAGAAGGACTGGAGTGGTATGACAAGGTCACCAATGTCAAACTGATGACAAGAACTTGACAAGTGCCAGTGGACAAAAAATATGAGACAAAGACACTGGCAATGGGTAGGAGACACATTGAGGAAACCTGTTAATAGCGTTACAAGACAGTCCTTGTTCTGGAATCCCCAGGGTATAAGAACAAACAGACTTTTTTAAAATAGGGTTGAGAAGCAGGCATGAGGCCCATCTGGCATCCTGCCTTTTGTCCTTCATCCCGTATCCTGACACTTACTTATGCAGTCAAACCGTGAACAATTAATCTGCATCTGTGCATGTATTATCAGTAAAATATATAAACACATCACCGCGCTAGCGTAGTGGTTACAACACCGCTCTGGCGACCGGGTGATTCAGGATCAAATCCGGGCGACGGCATTTGAGGATTTTTCGTCGACCGGGAATTGGACTGGATTAACTCGAGACCTGGCGAGAACATTTGAAGGAGTGTCGTCGACCAGGGATTGGTGGCTCCTGAGCCGACCCAGCTGCAATGGGTACCTCCGAAATCGGAGAGTATTTGCCTGAATGGCGAGGGACACCTGTCTCTGTACAAGAAAAAAGGGATACTCACGTAAAATCAATGTCAGGTTAGACATTAGTAATAACCTGAGATTTCGCCTCGAGTATTAGCGGGCGTACGCAAAAAAAAAAAAAAACACACACATCGCTTACACCCGCACATTTTGGAGGGAAAAAAAAAGAAAGAAAATGTCTTTCTTACACACTTCTGTAGCAGTAAAAAAACACATTTCAAACAAATGACAGCATTACATACTTCTAAAATACGGTGGTATACAGTTACATTTTCACATATATAATATCAATATGGATGATATGTGCACAGGCAAAGACTGCTTCCATGGGGGGGG
Organism: Oreohelix idahoensis; assembly: GCA_024509875.1. NCBI lineage: Eukaryota > Metazoa > Mollusca > Gastropoda > Stylommatophora > Oreohelicidae > Oreohelix > Oreohelix idahoensis. The sequence goes on along the minus strand of JAMPIV010002116.1, from coordinate 582,554 downwards.
GGGGGGGTTAGAAAGTCGGTGTTGATGAAGTGTCTGAAAAGTGCTTTGTTGAATGAGTATTGTGTAGGCAGGTTTTTTAGGTGGTGTGGAAGGCTGTTCTACAAGTAGGCTCCAGAGTAGGCTAGACTCTTTTTTGAAGAGGTCGATCCTAGTTTTGGGCAGACGTAACTGATGTAATTGTAGTCTCTCTCTTCTGCTGGTTGGAAACAATGATCATAGATCTGATGGAACACTGTTTGATAGAATAGTGGGTCAGCTTTGCTTTGTTGTAGAGGAGTCATTAAAAGAGAACTGGAGATGGACATGAAAGGGATAAATAAGATATTGAATGAATTTTGGCAGATGGCACATGACAGAAGGGCTTGGAAGGTATTGGTTTGAGGCTTTTGCCTCAATGGGGAATTGAAAGGATAAGATGATATCAGGGATTCATATGATGTTTCTTTTTTTTTTTTTTACTTGGGAGATTCAAACTCTAGTATTCATAGTATACATTGTTAAGATTTAACAGTATGAATAAAACTTTGCACTGTAACTTTCCAGGCCACACTTGCAACATGCGGCAGCGATGTGATCGTAATCCTTGTCAGAATGATGGAGAGTGTCATGACACAGACTTTGGTGCTAACTGCACGTGTAAACTGGTAAGGAAAAACTTCAGAATAAATGTGACATGGTACAACAAAACCAGGCTTTAGATAGAAAACAAAGAGAGCTGAACTTGATCTAATGTCTTGTAAAATGCTTTAAGAGTGCTAAACTTAATCTTGCTTGGAAGGCAAATGTTCTGACCACTGAGCCACTGTTGAGCTTTGGTATATGTGGTTTTTTTAAAAGCGATTTTAATGATTGCCTCCCTCGTTCGGCACTGCATTATGTCCTTATTGTTATTGTTGATCAGAATCGACCTCATTGAACTCCGGGCAAACCCATAGGTGCTCGTTCTTCCTCAGCAAAAATCAAAGGGTATGAATGCATATGAAGACATGACATGCAGAGTTCTTCACGAAGGACAGCTTACAGAACCATTTGGGATAAGAACAGGAGTGCGACAGGGATGCCTCTTGTCTCCATTTCTTTTCTTACTAGCAATAGACTGGGTAATGAGATCATCGACAACACAAAACAGAAATGAAATCCAGTGGACTCTGACTAAGCAGTTGGATGATCTGGATTTTGCTGATGACTTGGCTCTTCTGTCCCATAACCATAATCAGATGCAGGACAAATTGAAAACACTAGATGAGAGGTCACAGCAATTGGGTCTGAAAATACACAGGGAAAAGACAAAAATAATGAGAATAAATGCAGGTAATGATAACAGAGTTGAACTTGAAGAAACACCAATACAAGATGTAGAATCGTACACATATCTTGGCAGCAATATAGACAAAGTTGGAGGGACAGACAGTGATATCAAACTAAGAATACAAAAAGCAAGAGGAGCTTTCATTGCATTGGGAAATATATGGAGATCAAGAGAAATCAGATCCAACACGAAAATAAGAATCTTCAACTCAAATGTGGTCAGTCCTATTGTATGGCTCTGAGACATGGAGAACAACAAAGACAACAACCAAAAAGCTACAGACTTTCATAAATGGGTGCTTGCATAGAATAGAGGGATTAAAATGGTATGACAAGGTTACCAACGTGGAACTGATGACAAGAACTAGACAAGTGCCAGTGGAACAAGAGATGAGAAGAAGACGATGGCAATGGATAGGACACACACTGAGGAAACTTGTTGATAGTATTACAAGGCAGTCCTTGTTTTGGAACCCCCAGGGCAAGAGAGGCAGAGGTAGACCAAGAAGCACATGGAGAAGAGAGCTGGAAACAGAGGTGAAAATGATGAGGAGAACGTGGAAAGAACTTGAGATGATGGCACGTGACAGGAGGACTTGGCATGTGTTTGTTGAAGGCCTATGCTCCTTTGGGAGTGGAGGGTTATGAATGAATGAATGAATGCTAACTGTTCCTGTAGTGCGCTGGTTGAATACACGACAGGTGCTCCTCTCATATGTCCATCTCTGCTAGTCTTGCATTTGATGCCATATTCCAACAATTTTAGCCTGTTGATTCATCGGTTGCAGTGTCATTCTCTAGCAGGTGATCAGTAATTGTCTTTAGTATCTCTCCCTTATCCAGTATCCAATGTCCTGACTATGAGTACTCTTGAAGCTAGTCTGTCAGCTCTCTCTTTGTCGCGTACCCCTGCATGACCAGAACAGTAGTTCAACACCAGTTCCTGAAGATTCGATACTTCTATGGATATTTTCCATTAATGCTGAAGCCATTCACTTTGGACCTTCCAAAGCATAGAATGAGTCCTTAGTGTTGTTAGGAACATACCAAGACAACTGTAAGAGGAAACCATCATTGTGTTTAAGAATGTGTATGTACATGCATGCCTTTCTGAATTTAAAGACATTGATGTTTGTGAACAGTATGAGGGAAGACTGAAGTAAAACTGAACACCAATGGTGAGTGACAAAAGAGTAGGTCACTGAAAGTTTTACATCTGCACAACATAGCTTAAATTTGTAACAAAGAACTCTTCATTGGAGTCAGGATGTAAAGAAAGGCAGATGAAAGTGGCGGAGCTGCAAATCCAGGAGTAAAAGAAAGGAGACAGAGCACAGATGAAAATCTTCTTAGCAAAAATCAGCAGAATGAACTAAGATGTCAGCCAACTTAAACAGATTACTGAGAACTGGTGGAAGGTTTTTTTTTTCATGATCTTTGTCTCATTTCTAGGTCATAAAGGCCTGATGACACTGCTTTTTAGGTTGTTGAATATTTCCATCTAAGAGCCAGGGATCCAGACCTCCAGGATGACCCAGAGTCCACTGGGAGGACAACATCAGACAATCTTTGAAGGACCGAGGACTAGAATGGAACCAGGCCAGTAGGAGGACAGCCAATAGGATAGTCTGGCGCTCTCTCTTCCAAACCTCTACACCTCATGGTAGAAGGGGAACGAGTAAGTAAGTAAGTAAGAATATTTCCATCACTCTGCGTCTTCTTCTTCTTCTTGAATCCTTAGTCACTGACAGAGTAATTAGTGAACATCACACTTAGAAGCATCTTTTAGGGCAGCAACACAGTCTCTCCACTTTGCTTGGTCCCTCATGTGATGCCTCAACTCTGGCTCATGCTTTTCATCTCGGCCTTCACAGTTCCACACCAAGCTGTTCTTGGTTGGCCTCACTTTTGTTGTCCTTCTGGGGTCCGTAGCAGTTCTAATGATGGTGTCTGGGTCTCTTCTGAGGGCATAGCCACCCCAATTCCAACTTATACCTGCCATGAAAATGTGCATTTCTTATTGATTGCTCAGAGTAAACAGTTCCTAGTTGGTGATGGTATTCTCATACATGCCACACTTAAAGGTTTACCCATAATCTGTACGGGGTGTTTGCGTTTTCAGATGTGTACGGGCCGTACACGGGTCTGTACGGGTTTTTTCGCCTAATTATTAACCCTTTCAGCACCATTATGACGTACGCCATAAATCTTGACAATTTTTGTCGCTGTGCCGTACCGAGTACATCACGGAAGTAGTGCGATACCTCGTTCCCATACACCTATAAAACGTACGTCCTATTTTAAAAGCACCAGAACTCTTCTGTTTACAATCGTATCGGCAATTGCTGGGCATAATCGGATTCAGCATTGAAAAATCTGGCCACTAAGCTTGAAACGAACAAAATATTTTACTGCTAGCGAATACGGTAGAACTGATAATAGTGATTTTACAAAAGCGAAAGTTACAAACATGGACGCTGCCATACCGCCGAATCATAAACATTTTGTGAAAAAGTGTCACGAAAATTCTTGTTTGAGTTGAATTTATTCAACTTGAATGATTCTGAAACTCTTTTTACTGAGACCTGGTAACAGTACTTTATTGCCGTCCAGTAATCTTTAATATTTGTATATTTTCGTACCAGGTAGAGTTAACTTTGATGGTTAGTTTACGGTGCGTGCGTAAGCACAGTGAGCTTTCATATGGCAGTGCATTACGCCATTGTCTGGGAAAGTCAGATTTGAAACTCAAGTAACTTTGCAGATTTTCCGCTACAGTTACAACATTTTGTATCAGTGAAGAACCCAGTTTATATCATAACCAGGTGAATCCATCATAAGGTATGTACAAGTCGATACGTGACTATAGAAGTGAATTTAACACGCCATGTGTTTTGAGGTAGACGAGAGAAAATGAAGGTGACTTTTCTTGTGCATAAGAACAATATGTTAGGGAGATCCTCAGTGGCTAGTATAGTATCATAATCTTGGACAAAGCTACCTGTCGTGATGTCAGGCCAGTTCTATATAATAAAGCAATATGATAGGAAACTGTAGAGCAAAGATAGATAGTTTTAGAAATCGCCAACAAAGTAAAACTTTATAATGTAACTTCAGTCCATGACCAGCGAGAATATGAGACAGTGTAAAGCCACAAACATTCATGTCGTTAACATCATTTTTGTCTCCAATGTGTGACAAGCAAGAAGATGCTTGTAAGAGATAGATGAAACATGTATCCAGCTGTGATTGTGTGAATAGAATGGTACATACGTTTTGCTTAAATGAAGCATGGAAACCATAGTCAGCGTTAAGGAATTATCAGAGTTTATTTCTGTGGTGTGATGTTACAACAGATTGAATGATAGTTTATGACCCACAAGGCAGCTGAAGGGAAACTAAAACACCATACGCAAAAGAGTAAAAAGAATCAACCCACATTACAATCATAACAGCTCAGACTGTTACATGTGGTGCCTTCCAGCATTCTGCGCTGTACAGAAAGGCAGAGAGGAAGATAGTAATGAGTTTGCAGGTCCCGTGTAAGGGAAATAACTTCAGATATAACTGGCTTAGAAGGGAGGATTATGAGTTAGCTATCTTATGGGTGTGACATAGTGTCAAGCGACAAACGTACCGGTTCTAGAACTTTCGTGGCAGAGGCTATATAAAGCCAAACCACGACACAGTCTCTTTTCTTACCAGGTCTCTCATACCATGTATCTTGTATGAGGTAGACGTAACTTATGGAAGTGAGTGCGCCTGCACAGTGAGCTTTCATATGGCAGTGCATTACGCCATTGTCTGGGAAAGTCAGATTTGAAACTCAAGTAACTTTGCAGATTTTCCGCTACAGTTACAACATTTTGTATCAGTGAAGAACCCAGTTTATATCATAACCAGTGCCTGAAACATACCTGTGTGTATTATTTATTTGTTTACTTACTGTGATATGTGCCACCCAGCGGTCACAGAAAACTTCCAAATGTTATTAGATTGGCAAAGGCATGGGGGCTAGATTGACAAAGGGTCGTGATGTCAGGCCAGGGAATAGGGGGGGGAGCAAAGATAGCCCTTTTAGAAATGACAAAGCCTTTATAATGTAACTTCAAACCATGCCCACAGAAACCAGACTGCTGCAAAAGCATTCATGTGAACATGCTTAGTGCAGGTGTTCCAAGCAAAAAGGGGGGGGGGAGGGGCAGAAACTGTATCCAGCTGTGATTGTGTGAATAGAATGGTACATACGTTTTGCTTAAATGAAGCATGGAAACCATAGTTGGCGTTAAGGATTATCAGTTTATTTCTGTGGTGTGATGTTACAACAGATTGAATGATAGTTTATGACCTACAAGGCAACTGAAGGGAAACTAAAACACCGTACGCAGAAGAGTAAAAAGAATCAACCCACATTACAATCATAACAGCTCAGACTGTTGTGATGTTAGTTGGCAGATTGTTGCTGTTTGGTGTCAGGAAAGTCCTGGGTTTCCCGGTAAGGGCCCATCACTTGTTGTTTTTCTGGTTTCAGTTGTTGGACTTCTTTCATTTTCAGATTGTTGGAAATGTGTTATTATTTATTTGTTTTTAATTACTGTGATTGTCAGATTGTTGGAAAAGTTATTCAGATAGGCAGATTGTTGGATGTTTTCAGGTTTCAGATTGTATGATGTTTTCAGGTTTCAGATTGTTGGATGTTTTCAGGTTTCAGATTGTTGGATGTTTTCAGGTTTCAGATTGTTGGATGTTTTCAGGTTTCAGATTGTTGGATGTTTTCAGGTTTCAGATTGTTGGATGTTTTCAGGTTTCAGATTGTTGGATGTTTTCAGGTTTCAGATTGTTGGATGTTTTCAGGTTTCAGATTGTTGGATGTTTTCATCGCGTTGCTGTTTGTCCTTATTCCTAGGGCTTCACGGGAGAATTTTGCCAGAATGAAGTATCCGACTGTGACTCCAAACCCTGCAAAAATCAGGGAACATGCATTGTTACCGCAGCTGGCTATGAATGCTTGTGTCCAGCAGGAACCAGTGGAGTCAACTGTGAGACAGATTCTTTTGATGACTGCAAAGGCAGGACATGTCAAAATGGTGGAACATGTTTGAACAGGATAGGTGAGTTACTTCGCTTGCTTGATTTGAGATTTTCAAGTTTAAAAGAGTAAACTCGTTTCACCTATCTAGTAGTGTATGTCGGTGGTTGGTGTAATGTTTTATATATTCTTTTGGTATTGGCTGCAAAAGAGCGAGAAGCTCAGCAGCCCTAGTTAAACAACAAGATATATTCTTTTAACTAACCCACTCAGAATGAAGATGTTTCAGTAACTATGTTTCATATTAAAAATTGACAAATACTCGGTCTGTTATGAGTGATGTTCATAAATAGTTTAATTTTCTGTGTATTTTGTTTGGCAAGGAAGGGAGAGAGTGTAGTGTCTGGTCATACATTTTAAATAGGTATTTAAGTATTGTAAAGAGAAGTTAAGGCCCCTTGAATATGGCGTATTGAAGAATAGCAGACGTGTGAATGTGTGAAATCACTGTCAAGAATCACAAGGGTTTTGTAAGAATAAATTAAAGCATTTTTTGTGTCTTTATCTTGTCTTTGATCCACCATCACTGAGCATTAACTCTTCTTGACTTTGATGCCTTAATATGAAACTTTGTGGTTCTGATTAGTTGTTCAGGTCTGCTATATAGGGTGTTCTCAATGGTTGGGTTTTTTTTTAATAAGAGGAGTTGTCTCATCTCTTGCAGTGCTGGACAAAGCAGTAGGTGATGTTCCACTGTTTCATATAGGGGTTGGTAGTGTCTGCAGTTTGGACTGTTTGTTTGAGTCAGTTCTGTTTCTAACAAAGGTAAAGGTAGTCCTGTAGTGGAGTGAAGTGTTAGAGACTTCACCATACTAGGTCCAGCATCGAGAGGTGGGGTGACAACCTCCCTTCCTCGCTGCCTTTTCCTAATTTTATGAGAGTTAAATAAGCAATGCCCTGTTCATAATCAGAAAATGTCTGTTTGATGACTTATAGCACCCTTCTGAGATGATGCTGGTAAGTGCTTGAAGAGCTGTCTTCCTGTTTTAGTCATTGCGCAGATGTTTAGCCAGTTCTCATTACAGTTGTTTTTAGTTATTTGTTTTGCTGTAGTGATGTTGACTTAATTAAAACATTACAATTGGCAGCTAGTTTTGGCCAGAACTCCATGTCAGAAGCTTGATGCATCATTGTTACCCAGGCCTATAGAAACTACTGTTATATTGATGAGAAAAAAAATTACTAGCAAAAACCAAATAAAAATATAAATTCTAATTCAAATCCAAACTCGTGTGACCGATGGCTAAATTAACACTTGTTTCTGTTTATTTTTGCCATGAGAAAACTTAAAAATTAACCCACCAGGTTTATTTACCCCTAGTTGTTAACCACTTTTATAGATATTAAATATAAATGATTATCTTAAATAGATTTTAAATGTCTAGAAATATAGTGTCCTTTTTTGAGAGTGCATATCTTTACAACTGATCATCTCTGAACTTGATAGTCAAGACATGAGGTTTTTAAATAAGCTTAACTTAACCACTAAATTGTTGGATTTAACTAAATTTGTCACCAGTCAAAAGTTTTAGAATTCCCTTTTTTTAAATTTAACTTGTGTGTGTGTGTGATAGTGGTAATTCAGTGTTTCAGTGTACAAACATAGCTTGATTTCTGTGAAGTTTGATACAGTGCTAAAATTACCTAGTATTTATTAATCAAAAGAAATCAAGTCCAACACAAAAATAAGAATCTGCAACTCAAATGCCAGAACAATTCTACAGTATTGCTGTGAAACATGGAGAACAAAATAACAATAACAACCAAGAAGGTAGAGACTTTCTTTAATGGGTGCTTGCATAGAATAGAAGGATTGAAATTGTACCACGTGGTCACCAACATGGAACTGATGACAAGAACCAAACAAACACCAGTGGAATAAGAGATGACCAGGAGGCCATGGATTTGGCACACATTGAGGAAACTTGTTAATAGCATTACCAGGCAGTCCTTGTTCTAGAACAGTGTTTTTCAAGCGGTGTGCCACCACGCTTATCACAGTGTGCCGCACAAATTCTGTAAATTTACTACATGAAGTATACTTATCTTCTTCTTTGATCCTTAGCTGCCGACCGTCAAAGCAGTCAGTGGCCATCACGCCTAGTGGCGTCTTGTAGGGCAACAACAAATTGATTCCACTTTGCTCGGTCGGTGGCCATCCTTCGTACAGTGCCCCAACTCTGGTTCATTCTTTGCATCCAGCCTCCACAGTCCTCCGCCAAGTTGTTTTTGGTCGGCCTCTCTTTCGTTTTCCTTCAGGGGTCCAAAGCATAGCTGTTCTTGTGATGGCATCGGGGTCTCTTCTGAGGACATGGCCAACCCAGCTCCAGCGTCTGCCAGCTATGACGGTGTGCATGTCCTTTTGCTTGCTACGAGTAAGCAGATCTTGGTTAGTGATGGTATTCGGCCAAAAGATTCGGTGAATTTTTCTTAGGCATGTTGTGTGAAAAGAGGACAATTTCGACATTTTTCTCTGTAAGCATTCCACACCATAGAGAAGCACAGAAAGCACACAGCTCTGATATAATCTTAATTTTGTGCTTGTGCTGTATTGGGAGGACTTCCAGATGTTGTTTAGGCTAAAGAAGGCAGAGTATACTTATAGTGATCATATAATGTAAAACTGATCTTACAGCTCAAATTCATTCAATAATAATAGGAGTTGTTAACTAGTTTGAACAAAAATAGATATACTTCAAAATTATTGTAAACAATTAAAAGAAAATCAAACAGAGAGTTTTCTTTATTCTAAAGTACCCACAAATTAGTGTATTTAATTTAGTATACATCACTGTAATTTTTTATTCAGGCGCGGGGTCAGATAGGGGTGCAGCTAATTTTTAGAAAATTGTAAAGTGTGCCGTGAACACAAAAAGGTTGAGAAACATTGTTCTAGAATCTCCAGAGCAAAAGAGAAAGGCAGACCAAAGAAAGAACAGAGCTAGAGATGTAGAAAAATGATGAACAAAACATGGAAAGACCTTCAGATGGTGGCACATGACAGGAGGGCTTGGCATGTGTTTGTTGAAGGCCTATTCTCCTTGGGGGGTTAAAAGGGTATTGATTGATTGATTGAACTACAGTGATTAAGTGTCATAAATAAAGCAAAAATTGTCTCATTAACTAAGATTTCCTGTAAGGCTAAATCTTGCTTTTAATTGACAGGCAGTTTTACTGGAACACATCTGCTTCTTTTCATCTATTCATATTATTTTAATCCTCCTATTTATTCTTTGTAAATACTATTTACATACATGCTACCTAGTACAGGTTACCCATATTCTGTACAGATTTTTTTTTTCAGATTTGTACAGCTGTACATACTTTCTGTACAGATTTTTGGCCTAATTATATTATTCGATCACGTTTGCACACAACACCTTAGCCATTATTCACATCATGAGATTAAGTGAGATGATTGGTCACGTGAATAAAACGTCAACCAATAAAATCAAGCAGCCTTTTTTCGATTAAGGCGAGAGCTCACATTTTATAGTGTTAAATAAACTCAGACACTTGTTTGGATTTTAAAACAACTGAAGACTTATTTAAAAAGGCAAAGGGCACATGTCTCAACTACAACGCAGCTTACTCTGATTGAAAATATTTTTACTCAAATTAAAATTCCTTTGATATGTTTTTTTTCTGTCTTTGTATGGTTTTTTTCTGCCTTTGTATGGTTTTTTTTCTGCCTTTGTATGGTTTTTTTCTGCCTTTGTATGGTTTTTTCTGCCTTTGTATGGTTTTTTTGGATTTTTTAAACAGGTTTTCTGGGGGTTGGTGTGTATGCATTTATGAAAATCTGTAATGTTTTGGTTGTTATTTTTGTTCTTCTCCATGCTTCAGAGATTCAACATGCCTGCTTTGACATTTGAGTTGAAGATTCCTTTGCTGTTTTTGTGCTGGCTTGATCATTTGTGATTTCCATTGATTTCCCAATGCAATGAGCTGACTTCTTGCTCTTTTTATTCTTTCTTCGATATTTACTGTGCGTTGCTCCAACTTATCTATATTGCTGCCAAAATATAAGTCCCACATCTTGTAGAAAATGTTTCTTATCCTCCAACTTATCTATATTGCTGCCAAAATATAAGTCCCACATCTTGTAGAAAATGTTTCTTATCCTCCAACTTATCTATATTGCTGCCAAAATATGAGTCCCACATCTTGTAGAAAATGTTTCTTATCCTCCAACTTATCTATATTGCTGCCAAAATATGAGTCCACATCTTGTAAATAATGCTTCTCTGTGTGCAAGCTGGCTATTATTAGCTACATTTATTCTCATAATCTTTGTCTTTTCTCTGTATCTTAAAACTCAGTTGCAGTGACCTTTTATCAGGTGTACTCATTTTGTCTCGCATCTGGTTACAATTAATAGACCGATGTGCCAGATAATTTCTTAGTCGTCAATAGCATCTATAGCACATTCCCTAGAAATGGCATTTCCTTAGCTTCTTTGATTTTTTTCTGCTGTTTTTTTTTTAATTCACTCTCCAAGATTGGCATCTATACAATTTTAGTTACTACGTACTTTACTACTTTTAATTTTTCTGTCCAGTCTGTCAATGAAGCATCCAATTGACAGAGTGGTTAGAGCGCTAGTCTCTCACGGCAAAGGTGTCAGGTTCAAATCACAGTACAGACATGCTCTAGTCTACCCAGCTGTAAATGGGTACTTGACTATGCTCTTTGATTTGGGGAAGGAAAAGGCAGCCAGGAAGGGAACTGGTCACCCAGCCTCTCAATGCCGGACCTAGTATGGTGAAGTCTCTAACACTTCACTTCCCTATGGCAGTATCTGCTATGAGACTAACTTTTTATTTATTTGATGCAGGTTGTAATTCCTACAATTTTTCTGATGTCCCTTCTCATTCTGTCTCACATGGTTACATTAATGGCTCTTCTTAAGCAACTAATCTCACAGGATGTAATTTTCCTCTCCTGCTGTCAGGTCAAGGACTATGTTTGATCTTCTCCTGCTGTCAGGTCAGGGACTATGTTTGCCCCTCTCACCTGCTGTCAGGTCAGGGACTGTTTAACCCTTTCCTGCTGTCAGGTCAAGGACTATGTTTGACACTCTCCTGCTGTCAAGTCAAGGATGATGTTTGACACTCTCCTGCTGTCAGGTCAAGGACTATGTTTGATCCTTTCCTGCTGTCAGGTCAAGGACTATGTTTGATTCTCTCCTGCTGTCAGGTCAGGGACTATGTTTACCCCTCTCCTGCTGTCAGGTCAAGGACTATGTTTGATCCTCTCCTGCTGTCAGGTCAGGGACTATGTTTGACCCTCTCCTGCTGTCAGGTCGGGGCCTATGCTTGACCCTGTCCTGCTGTCAGGTCAGGGACTATGCTTGACCATCTCCTGCTGTCAGGTCAAGGACTATGTTGACCTTCTCCTGCTTTCAGGTCAAGAACTATATTTGACAGTAATAGCAACGAGTTTGAAAAAATATGCTACAGGTCTGTATCCTGTTATCTGAAGAAAAAAAAATTCAAAAATTGAAAGTTTCTTTAGGGTATGTTTTGAAAAAAAATTTTTGCAATTTTCAGACACATTTTGGATGACTTTGGGCAATTTTCTAACATATTTTGGTTGACTGTGGGCTATTTTCAGTGATGTTTTGAAATAATTTGTTCAACATCTGGAAACCGAAAAAATTTGGTTTCCAAAACCCAGCTGTCACTGAGGATTTCGGAGAAAAAAGATACGGACCTGTATTTATCATTTGTTGTTTACTTTCCATACTGGTATGTATTAACTGTTCTAAATTTATAGTAGTAAAGACAAAGATTAATAAAATCAGCAAGCTATTCTTCTCGTTTTAGAGAGAAATTTAGCAAAATGGATGCCAATGACAACCACACATCACCCCTTTCAAGTCATGAATTTTGGCAAGAGGAAGATGATGACGATGGTCCACAAACAAAAAGAATAAAGGTGAGAACATTAATTGGTACCTCCCTCGTAAGCTTCTGTCCTTCTAGTGTTTCATTGTTGTTGTTGTTGTTTAACTAGGACTGATGAGCTTCTCATCTTTTGCAGCCAATACCAAGTTGAAGACTCCTTTGTATTATCTGTACTGTAGATCTAGGCTTTTCCTGTGGCTTTTCTGCCATTCTGAAATGTGTGGAGTTAAGGTCATGAGCTCCAGCTTGGCTTGCATTTAAAGGTCATATCTGGTTCCAAGCTAGGGGGATGAAGTATGTGGCGTAATCTGCATTCACTGTCTCCTTACGCATGGAGGCATATCTGGAGTCATCTTTAGATGACCACCAGCTATGTGCAATGCTACAATATACATATGTAGAAGTGAACTCTATCTGTGAGGCTAATTACACCCTCATTGACTCTTAAAATCATCCACGCACTTCCAGGGATTCCCCAGACGTGATTCTTTGGCTTTGACCTGGTTGACTGCATACAGGAGGATCTCACAATGGACCCAGTGATAGGCAGGGGGAGCTGAGAAGTGGCTCTGTGCAGGACATGACAATTCTTTGGGAGAGCCCAGAACCAAAGCACAGTATTTTAGCTTTGCATAGTTGGAGAGCCCCCTTAGATGGCGGAGAATGCACAGTATGCCACACACTTCTTACTCCTAGCTTGGGAATAGATGTGACGATCCTTTTAATGCAAGCCAAGCTGGAACTCATGACTTCACCTCAACATGTTTTGGAATGGCAGAAAAAGCTTAGATTTACAGTGCAGATAATACCAGGGAGTCTTCAACTTGGTATTGGCTGCAAATAGTGCGAAAAGCTCAGCAGCCCTAGTTCAATAACAAATCCCCGCCATCTAAAGGGGCTCTCCAAATATACTTACTTACTTAGCCGTTCCTCTTCTACTGTGAGGTGTAGAGGTTTGGAAGAGAGAGCGCCATACTATCCTATCGGCTGGCCTGGTTCCATTCTAGTCCTCTGTCCTTCAGAGATTGTCTGATATTGTCCTCCCAGCGGACTGTGGGTCATCCTGGACGTTTGGATCCCTAGATTTTAGATTCCCATACCTGCCATGGCAGCTGATCTTCCTCTCCAAATATGCAGAGCTAAAATTCTGTGCTCTGGTTCTGGGTTCTCCCAAGGAATTGCCACATCTTACACAGAGCCACTTCTTAGCTCCCCCTGCCTATCATAGGTCCACAGCGAGATCCTCCTGCATGCAACCAGCCAGGTAAAAGCCAGAGTTTTTTCTGGGACTCAAGTGACTCTTCCAAGTTTAGTGGGCAGTGCTGGGCTCTCAACATGTTTCACCACAGGGGGAATTCCTGGAAGTGTGTGGATGATTTCAAGAGTCAGTGAGTGTGTAATTAGCCTCAAAGACAGAGGTTCACTTCTACATCTGTATACTGTAGTGTTGTGCTTAGCTGTGGTGATCATATAAGAATAATTCCAGGTATGCCTCCATGAATGTACCCGTAGTCTACATGTAACATACTCAGAAGAATAAAATAACTAAAATGTAGGAAATTTGAGCAACAGAGAATACCATTAGATTATTTACAGGCTTATCAAATCTACAAGCCGCATGGTGTAGGCTCTGAGGAGACAAGGAATATTAGGCCCAATGTTGCATTAGACATATCATATGAGGTGACTAACCTGAAGTTGTGTACAGAACTGGCAACTTCATCATGTAAAAAAACAAAAATTTGAGTATATGAATACTTTGGTGCAGGCTTCCAACAAGGGGGGCAACTGCAGTAGTGGTTGCATGCCACATAAGGAACAAAAAGGAAAACTGATAGTGATGAGTTTAGTGCCTGGGTGAAACCTAAAAGCTGCCTAGGATAGAAAGAGTTAATAAAATCATCACTAACATCTAGCTGTACTGAACATTCAGCATTTTTTTTTTTAGTTAATCACTACTTCATTTTTTTCATATTTAATTAACTCTTTTCTAATCTCATACCAAGAATTTATCTGCAGGACGGCCTGTTCGTCCAATATTTGAATGCATGTTTGTGGGGGGGAAAAAAATTGGTCACACCGTCGAGTTTTGACAAGAACCAGAAAAGTACGAGTGCAATAAAAGGTGAGAAGAAGAAGATGCAACTGATGAGCAGGACACACATTGAGGAAGCCTAGTGATAGCGTTATGAGGCAATCCTTTTTCTATAATCCCCCTGGGAAGAGAGGTAAAGGCAGACCAAAAAACACAAGAAGTCGGGAGCTGAAGACAAGTTTTGAAAAGGATAAAGAAAACAAGGAAAGATCTTGAAGAGATAGCACAAGACAGGAAACATTGGCATGAATTTTTTTAAGGCTTTTGCTGCTTAGGAAGGAGGAGTTTTGACAACTTAAAAAAAAAAAAACGATTGATGTTTGCGTTGTGGTCTACAATATTTTAACATTACTTTTTATGAGTTTTGTTAATTTTTTTTTAACACTACTTATTACATATTTTGTTAATTTGCATGTATGTAATATTTGAAATATACTATGCTGTCAGATTGAGAGACAAGGCATTGACAGCACTGACACACGGCAGTGGACTGTCAAACATCTGGATGCTGCTAATATCCCTCACCACTCACTGTCAGCGCTGACACCACCTCAAGGAGATGATAGCTTGAAGACAATCGCTGATGTCAATGTGCGAGGTCCAGGTGAGTTTAAGTAAGACTGTTCCTGAAGTTATGTTGTTGCTGGCCCCCAGAAATACACTCCACTATGCATAATTAAACTGGACGTAGAACGCTAAAATATAAGTCTAGTCTAGTTTGCTCAAAATCTGGGTCGCTTGAGGTTGATGGTTCAGGACCACCAATGTCCTCTTCTTCATCAGTGGAACAGCACAATGCTGAAAATGACTTCCCAGGCACTTTATTTTTGTGGTGGGTAGAACCTAGCCAAAGGATTTTTAACGTTTGCAACTTGCACACAGGACCTCCTATTTTTTTGCCCTTATTCAAGAAGGCTAGGCATCCAATCTCACCACCCAGGAGACAAGGTGGAGTTTGACATCTTTAGGACCACTGGCTCTGAAAAAACATTTCCATAAATAATATTCCCTCTACTGGGAATCGAACCCAGTACCTCTAGAATCTGAGGCAGACACTATACCTCTTCGCCACTTCAACCGTGTTTTTATAAGAGGCAATTAATATGAGGTTTTTCACAAGGCTGGCAGGAAATCACCACTGCAAAATCTTTGGTAATAGAGACCAGCTACAGTTGCTCCAGATGGATCAGTGGAATTCTTCTCAAATCTTTGGAACTGGTCCACTTGCAAAAGCATTTATTGCGCTCATTGCCACCACTGTGTAGAATCGTACACATATCTTGGAAGTAATATAGACAAAGTTGGAGGGACAGACAGTGATATCAAAATAAGAATACAAAAAGCAAGTGCTTTCATTGCATTGGGAATCATATGGAGAACAAGAGAAATCAAGTCCAACACGAAAATAAACATTTTCAACTCAAATGTCAAGTCAGTCCTAATGTATGGCTCTGAGACATGGAGAACAACAAAAACAACAACCAAAAAGCTACAGCTTTTAGAAACGGGTGCTTGCTTAGAATAGAAGGACTGAAATGGTATGACAAATTCACAAATGTGGAATTGATGACAAGTACTAGACAAGTGCCAGTGGAACAAGAGTTGAGAAGAAGACGCTGGCGATGGATAGGACACACATTGAGGAAACCTGTTGATAGCATTACAAGACAGTCCTTGTTCTGGAACACACAAGGAAACAGAGGCCGAGGTAGACCAAAAAACACATGGAGAAGAGAACTGTATACAGAGGTGAAAATGATGAGGAAAACATGGAAAGAACATATATAACATGAAATGTATTTGCAAGCATATGCTCCTAGGAGCTAAAGGGTATTGATTGATTGATTGCAGTGGTACTTTCTGTAACAATCAGTTTTTTTATGATGATGCTGAAATGAATGAATGAATTCTTCATCCTCATTTCCTTGCTCGTTACAGAGCATGGAGCCAGCTCCAACAGCTTAATCAGAAATTATTAGTTGCCTCGTATTTTCTTTCTTTGCCTCTACAAACACTGCCCCTCTCAATATAATATAGGGTAGGGACATAATGGTAGCGACTCATAGCTTGATGCTTGCGTCAGCGAACCAGAGCTGACCAAGACCCTATCCACCTCCAGTGGTGGTCAACATGCATCACTAGTTAATAGGAATCGAAGTGGGAAGACAAACCCGGTCCCAAAAAATGCCATGCTGAAGACGGATGTGTTGGCCAAAAGGCACAAATATCGCAGCTTCGCTGTAAATGGACACAACGCAACCAACATCCTTTTCAAGATGAACGAGGAAGAAGAAGAAGAATATAGGGTGGAGTTAGTAGATGTAGGGTCAAGTTGTTGTTGTTGTTTAAATAAGAGCTGTAAGGATTAGCATCAATACAACTTTGGTAGTTATCTACATTAGATTTTTTTCCTGTGGCTTTTCTGCCATTCCAAAACGTTTGAGAAAACTAGAGTTTGTCAAGCTTGCTTGCATCAACTATGGTCCCATTATAAATTGATACTGTGCATTCCCGTAATTAAATAAGACTAAAATACTGTAGCATATATCATTGAAGAGCCACTCAGCCATCATCACAGTTCCTTCTGCATGCAGTCAAAGTCAAAGAATTACATTTTAGTAGGCAATGCTGGGTTCTCAACAAGTTTCCTTGCAGGGGGAACCTGGGAAGTGTGTGAATGATTTCAAGAGTCAATGAGGATGTAATAAAGCCTCGCAGACATAGGTTCACTTCCACATATGTATATTGTAGCACTGTGCATAGCTAGTGGTCATATAAGGATGATTCCAGATATGCCTCCATGCATATGTAGGGTCAAGTATGGATGGTGTGGAGATGATCCCAAGAAGAAATGCTTTTGATCTCTGGGTTTTCCATTGCAAATCCGAGAACAAAATAAAACCATTGAAGTGTTTACACAACACACAATATCTGTAACCTTATATATCAGGATGAAAATGTCCACCAAAGCTATTTTTTTTTCTTTTTGATGTAAATCATGTTATAAATTTGTTTTTTTTTTCATTTTAGTTTTTCTATTGTAAATGATTTGTGTATTCTTTTGAAAATGTCATTTAAGTTTTGTTGTCAGTAATATATTTTATAAAATGTATGTAACAAGTGTGAGTATGTTTCCTTTTTCACAAAGATGGATTCACCCCTCTTATGCTGGCCTCAATCCGCGGGTGTGGTCTTGGAGATGATGATGACAGTAACTCAGGCTCAGGATCTGCTGAAGGTGGAGATACTGACACCAGCACAACAGTGGACACGATCTCCAGCCTTCTCATGCAGGGAGCTGCTATAAATGCCCAGACGGATAGAACAGGTAAGGATATTGTTGCTTAACATGTAGAATAGATTATTCTCATCATTATCATCACCTTTTTTTGCTCCTTATGGAGCATGGAACCACCACTGCAAACGCCTCCCTTGGGGAATCAATACCCTTTAGCTCCCCAAGGAGCATAGGCCTTCAACAAACACATGCCAAGTTTTCCTGTCCTGTGCCATCCGCTCAAGTTCTTTCCATGTTTTCCTCATCATTTTCACCTCTGTATCCAGTTCTCTCCTCCATGTGTTTTTCTGTCTACCTCTGCCTCTGTTTCCCTGTGGATTCCAGAACAAGGACTGTCTTGTAATGCTATCAACAGGTTTCCTCAGTGTGTGTCCTATCCATCGCCAGCGTCTTCTTCTCAACTCTTGTTCCACTGGCACTTGTCTGGTTCTTGTCATCATTTCTACACTTGTGACTTTGTCATACCATTTCAGTCCTTCTATTCTACGCAAGCACCCGTTTCTAAAAGTCTGTAGCCTTTTGGTTGTTGTTTTTGTTCTCCTTCCTTGGAGAAGCCTACACAAAATGGTGAACTATTGCAGTGGTAGCATGTGTAGTAATGTGTTTTACATGGTGAACTATTGCAGTGGTAGCATCATCTGTAGTAATGTGTTTTACATGGTGAACTATTGCACTGGTAGCATCATCTGTAGTAATGTGTTTTACATGGTGAACTATTGCAGTGGTAGCATCTGTAGTAATGTGTTTAACATGGTGAACTATTGCAGTGGTAGCATCATCTGTAGTAATGTGTTTTACATGATAAACTATTGCAGTGGTAGCAGCATCTGTAGTAATGTGTTTTACATGGTGAACTATTGCAGTGGTAGCATCTGTAGTAATGTGTTTTACATGGTGAACTATTGCAGTGGTAGCATCATCTGTAGTAATGTGTTTTACATGGTGAACTATTGCAGTGGTAGCATCATCTGTAGTAATGTGTTTTACATGGTGAACTATTGCAGTGGTAGCATCATCTGTAGTAATGTGTTTTACATGGTGAACTATTGCAGTGGTAGCATCATCTGTAGTAATGTGTTTTACATGGTGAACTATTGCAGTGGTAGCATCATCTGTAGTAATGTGTTTTACATGGTGAACTATTGCAGTGGTAGCATCATCTGTAGTAATGTGTTTTACATGGTGAACTATTGCAGTGGTAGCATCATCTGTAGTAATGTGTTTTACATGGTGAACTATTGCAGTGGTAGCAGCATCTGTAGTAATGTGTTTTACATGGTGAACTATTGCAGTGGTAGCATCTGTAGTAATGTGTTTTACATGGTGAACTATTGCAGTGGCAGCAACTGTAGTAATGTGTTTTACATGGTGAACTATTGCAGTGGTAGCAGCATCTGTAGTAATGTGTTTTACATGGTGAAGTTACCTGCCCCCATGCACATCCTCTTATGAAGCAGCACTTATGGCATGCCTAAGGAAGCAGGGGACTTATTCTTTTGTTGTCTCCTCAAAGACCCCCATGGGGACCTATTGAAACGTGTAATAACAGTTATAACATTAATAGTATTAATAATAATAATAGTAATACTATTCTTCTTCTTCGTACACTCTCAGACGTCTAATTGAATATTCTCAAAGAAAGCATTGGTTAGCTTCAGGCTTTTTGTTCGTACACTCTCAGACTTGAATATTCTCAAAGAAAGCATTGGTTAGCTTCAGGTTTTTTTGTTAGTTTACTCTCAGATGTCTACTTGAATATTCTCAAAGAAAGCATTGGTTAGCTTCAGGTTTTTTGTTCGTACACTCTCAGATGTCTACTTGAATATTTTCAAAGAAAGCATTGGTTAGCTTCAGGTTTTTTGTTCGTGCACTCTCAGATGTCTACTTGAATATTCTCAAAGAAAGCATTGGTTAGCTTCAGGTTTTTTGTTCGTACACTCTCAGACGTCTACTTGAATATTTTCAAAGAAAGCATTGGTTAGCTTCAGGTTTTTTGTTCGTACACTCTCAGACGTCTACTTGAATATTCTCAAAGAAAGCATTGGTTAGCTTCAGATTTTTTGTTCGTACACTCTCAGACGTCTACTTGAATAATTTCAAAGAAAGCATTGGTTAGCTTCAGGTTTTTTGTTCGTACACTCTCAGACGTCAGAATTTTTCAAAGAAAGCATTGGTTAGCTTCAGGTTTTTTGTTCATACACTCTCAGGCGTCTACTTGAATATTCTCAAAGAAAGCATTGGTTAGCTTCAGGTTTTTTGTTCGTACACTCTCAGGCGTCTACTTGAATATTCTCAAAGAAAGCATTGGTTAGCTTCAGGTTTTTTGTTCGTACACTCTCAGGCGTCTACTTGAATATTCTCAAAGAAAGCATTGGTTTTTTTTGTTCGTACACTCTCAGCAGGCGTCTAGAATATTTTCAAAGAAAAGCATTGGTTAGCATCAGGTTTTTTTTGTTCGTACACTTGAATATTGAATATTCTCAAAGAAAGCATTGGTTAGCTTCAGGTTTTTTGTTTGTACACTCTCATACGTCTACTTGAATATTTTCAAAGAAAGCATTGGTTAGCTTCAGGTTTTTTGTTCGTACACTCTCAGGCGTCTACTTGAATATTCTCAAAGAAAGCATTGGTTAGCTTCAGGTTTTTTGTTCGTACACTCTCAGACGTCTACTTGAATATTCTCAAAGAAAGCATTGGTTAGCTTCAGGTTTTTTGTTCGTACACTCTCAGACGTCTACTTGAATATTCTCAAAGAAAGCATTGGTTAGCTTCAGGTTTTTCGTTCGTACACTCTCAGATGTCTACTTGAATATTTTTAAAGAAAGCATTGGTTAGCTTCAGGTTTTTTGTTCGTACACTCTCAGATGTCTACTTGAATATTTTTAAAGAAAGCATTGGTTAGCTTCAGGTTTTTTGTAGTAATCCTATTTAAGAAAGACAATTGAAAGAAAATAGTCAGACTGCTCTAGTAATTGATAAACAAAAACAAACACACCATTATTAATTAATTTAAATTTTTTTTAAAACACTCATTTAAAAACACTACTAGCTACTCATAATGTAAGGAAAAAATAAAATAATACAAACATCAGGACACGAGAAAACTGCCTGTAACAAAATTAAGGAAACAACAAATTCTAACATAAATTGTCACCACCTACGGCAGTCAATTGCAAATGACAATAGGTATTTGAATATAACACAAAACTGAAAATAAAATGACACTAAATACCTTATTTATAACCAACAGTTGGGTTGATCAGGGTACTACACTATATATCCTAATTATAACCCATCAAGGGTTGAATGGGATACTTTGTCTCTTAAAAAAAAAAAAGACTCAGATGTGGGATGAGCGGAAGCAAAAGATAATCTGATGCTAGTGCACTGTCTTCCAATTTCCCTTTTAAAAGTAATTGCTAGACTGACAGTATGTTTCTGTTGGTAATGTTTATGTTGGTAATGTTTATGTTGGTAATGTTTATGTTGGTAATGTTTATGTTGGTAACGTTTATGTTGGTAACGTTTATGTTGGTAATGTTTATGTTGGTACATTCATTTATGAATCCAATGTTTGGACATCTTATGTGGGTTCATATATGTTCAAGTTAAACTTATTAATAAGTTTAGCCAGCAGGTGGGCTTGAACATCAATTTAAAGAAGTCAGAGGTCATGACGCTTAATGTGAGCAACCCTGAGCCCATATCAGTAAGGAATCAGCAACTGGTACAGACAGACACCTTCACATACCTAGGATGCATAGTAACACCAGACGGCAGGGCAGGCAAAGACATCAACATCAGAATGAATAAGGCAAGAACAGCCTGTTTTAGTCTAAACAACATCTGGAAGTCCTCTCAGTACAGCACAAGCACAAAATTAAGATTATATCAGAGCTGTGTGCTTTCTGTGCTTCTTTATGGTGCGGAATGCTGGAGAGCTACAGAGAAGGAAATGTCGAAATTGTCCTCTTTTCGCACAACATGCCTAAGAAAAATTCACCGAATCTTTTGGCCGAATGCCATCACCAACCAAGATCTGTTTACTCGAAGCAAGCAAGAGGACATGCACACCATCATAGCTGGCAGACGCTGGAGCTGGGTTGGCCATCTCCTCAGAAGAGACCCTGATGCCATCACAAGAACAGCTATGCTTTGGACCCCTGAAGGAAAACGAAAGAGAGGCTGACCAAAAACAACCTGGCGGAGGACTGTGGAGGCTGAGATGCAAAGAATGAACCAGAGTTGGGGCACTGTACAAAGGATGGCTGCCAACCGAGCAAAGTGGAATCAATTTGTTGTTGCCCTACAAGACGCCACTAGGCGTGATGGCCACTGACTGCTTTGACGGTCGGCGGCTAAGGATCAAAGAAGAAGAAATGTGTTCAAGTGAACTGAGTGCTGAAATAATATTAACAGTTGGTGCTTTTTTAAATATCTTTAACTGATCAAATTTTGCATTAAGGACAATACAGAAGTTCACTCATCACCCATCAGCTCCCTAAGGAGCATAGGCCTTCAGCACATGCATGCCAAGTCCTAGCTCAACCTTACCATGTCTTTCTCATTAGTTGTATTTCACTCTCCAGTTCTCTACTCTGTATGTTTTTTTTTTGTCTACATCTGCTTCTTTTACCCTGTGGATTAGAGAACAAGACCTGCCTAGTAATGCTATCATTGAAGGTAAAGGTAAAGGATCCCGTTGCACGCCCATTGAGGCATATTGGGAATATGGTGTTAGGCCCATATTTTCTTGACCATCAGCACACGAGGGGTGATGTGGTTAGCATCATGCCGGCCGCTTTAACCTTCCTAGAGTTGCTCTGGTACCCAGTTCATGAGACTGGGTCAACCCCCGGAGCCTTTTGCAGTCTTAAAAAATCCCATCTCAACTGGGGTTCTAATCATGGACCACCGAGCTAAGAAGTCAGTGCACTAACCACTGCGCCACCACGGCTCCTAATGCTATCATTGAGGTTCCTCAATAGCATGCCTCTATCCATCGCCAGCATCTTGTTCCACTGGCAGTTGTCTAGTTCATGTCATCAGTTCCACATTTGTAATCATTTATTTTTATTGTTTGTTTCTTTCTTGGAAAGGGGAGGACACACACAAATACAATCACACAATTTTGGTTTTGATTTTCTTTATTTGGACTGAGGGGGGAAGAAGTTACTGTATTTAGATATCGGAAGTCTGATTTTATTGTCTTGAATTTATTACACTACATGTCCTAACTGTAACTCATCAAGGGTTGAACGGGATACTTTTAAAAAAATAAATAAATCATTTGGTACAATTTCAATCCTTATTTAAAAAAAATTTTTTTTTTTTTTAAACCAGCGGCACTTGGGCTTTTAGCCCTTTGGCCCAATTCTTCTTCTTCTTTCGTTCGCTTGAAATATATTGTCTATATCTGCAATGTTGTTTCTTGTATAAACTTCACTGTCTTTTGTAGTTCATACAGAGGTCCATATAGTTTTGCTTCCAGTGTTGTTTCTCTGGGCCAGTGGGTTTGCCTCAATATATCATATTCGGGGCAATCTTGCAGTACGTGCTCTGCTGTCTGGGGTGCCTGTCCACATGTACACATGGCTGAATTGCCAATCTTGAATTTTGTATACATGTGGCTGCGGAGGCGGTTGTGTCCTGTTCTGAGGCGCAGAATGACTATTTGTTCTGATCTGTTCATAGCTTGGTAGTCATCCTGCGTTGATGTTGGTGGCTTTCTGATAGATTTGATCATCTTTTTCTTCTGATGGTACGTAATTGGTACATCCGGTTGTTCGTCTGCAGCACCTTCTTTAGCCAGTCTCCGTCTGCTCTCTCGTTTCCTGGTATTCCACAATGAGACGGTATCCACTGCATGGCGACCCTGCGCTGGTTGCACAGTTCAGAAAGTAGGGCTTGTATAACTGGCAATTTTCTGGACTGAAGTGCTTGGAGTGCTGATCTTGCATCTGTCAGGAATACTACAGGCTGTGGACCGAGATTGGTGTTCAGTAGTTTCTCAGTTGCCACCTTGATTGCCTGGACTTCTGCATCATAGTTGTTACAGAATTTCCCCGTTATACTCTTACCGTATCCCTAGTGTTGTTTGGGTATTCTATGTACACTCCTGCTCCTCCATTCTTTACTGCATTCTGTGCTGACCCATCTGTGTATACTCGGACCCAGAGGTCCTGTGGGTATTCATCATCCAGGAAACTGAGAGTGACTGTCCTACGTTGCACGCTGTTCTGTTCATCCCTCTCGAATATTCCTTTCACTTTTGTGTGGATGTGTACTGGTAGTCCATGCTCCTCTCTCCAAGGGGTTTGTTCTGGCACAGACTTTAGGGGGCTGTTAACTTCAGGCAGGTCTGAGGTTTGTCTATGAAATCGTTTGGCCTGGTGGATAAAGCTGCTTCTTTTCAGTCGCCCCATTGCTAGGTTTTGGAATCTGTCCTTCATTGGATGGCTCGGCATACAGAGGAACTTTTCTGCCTGTGTTAGCACTTTCGTGTCTCTGCGTTCTCTCAGTGCTTGTATCCTCCCCATTTTCTCCATCTCCACTATAGGCGTTGATTTCATTGCCCCCGTGATGACCCTAAGCGCCTGGTTTTGCACCTTATCTAGCTCTTGTAATGTGGTGTTTGATGCTGGACACCACGCAGCTGACCCATATTCCAGGTGTGGTCGTATGCCCTGCTGGTCTTTGGCCCAATGACTTATCATTGCGAGGCTGGGGAGTCTGTGGACTTTCCTTCCAACCTGGTCAGGAGCTTCACCCCTTCCCATCCACAGAGGGTTTCTCTCAGGAGCCACTCATGTTATTTAGTCAAAATCCCAGTCGATGACACTTCTTCAAATGCCCACGCCGGGCTTGAACACCTGATCGCCAGCGCAATGTGGTAACCATTACACCAGCGCGGCTCCCATCACCCATTTATAAAAGTCTGAACTTAGTTAGCTTGTCATACTGTTGTTGATGTTTTAGTGACTTTTCTATAGGATGGGGAGGCAGGCCCCATGTCCAGCCTTCACCAGTTCACAAAGGTACTTAGCCCATGTCCAGCCCTAACTAGTTCACAAAGGTACTTAGAAGAAAATTGAGTATGACACCTACTTATGACTTCGTAAATTTATTTGGGCTTACTAATTACTCTGTAGCCACTAGATGTTACTGTCTACATTATAAATAGGTAAACATAGTTTTGAAATGGAATAGACATTTTTTGTAAAGGCATTCCAAACTGATGACAGAGAATTTTAAAATTTGTTTTTGATTGATAATTTTTCTGTCTTTTAGTTTCATGCCTCCCTTGAATTCCTCACACCGCCCAGTTTGGGATGCAGCATTTTAAAAAGAGCTAGCCAAAAACTATAAAATTGGCAAAGACTTATGAAAGCGTTGAAATAAAAGATGGGAAACAGCATTTTTCCATAAACAACATCATCATCTTGGCTCGTATATATATCCCTTGTCAACTGCACGATTAGCTAATTGACATTTGTAATGTTTCAGGTGAAACTTCTCTCCATCTTGCTGCCCGCTATGCCAGAGCGGATGCAGCGAAGGTTTTGTTGGATGCAGGAGCTGATCCAAATGCTGAAGATAGCACAGGCAGAACACCACTCCATACTGCCGTAGCTGCTGGTGCTGAAGGGGTATTCCAGGTAACTCTCACTACATGTCTTGGTTGTGATGGTGACCTCACAGATTGTTTTGTTCTTCTTCTCTTCTTGTGATTGCTGCCCTCAAGCATCAAGAGAGAATCAGCATTATGCTCCAAATCAGAAATTGCTTGTTTATTAACAGGCATTCTTATGCCATTTCTGTTATAATTTATCAGTTTCTATGTTGGAAATCAATCACCTGATGATTGGTCATGCTGGGGATGATGATGCCATAGTATTCACTAATGGGTCTGTCGCAGTGGTGAGAAATCATGATGGAATTTCTTGGCTCGAATAAGGAGCAGGGTCATCGTTGAACAAAGCGGAGCGTACATGATAACAACCTCCAGCATGAGAATGGAGATAAGAGTCCACTACTGTAACCCTAAATTGGATGTTTGGAAATCCATTAACTCTTACTATCTGGCAAGCCCCGTGAAGTGGCGTGGGTTTAGTACCAATTTTATGGCTCGCCAGTTCAACTGGCACGTGACGGTAACGATAGCAAAACTAGCGCGAAAAAATGCGGTTTTAGCTCACGTATAGTAAGAGTTAACAAGGGCAGTTTTTGTGTCTTCAGAAGGTCCAAAGTGGATGGCTACAGCATGAATGAAGAAATTACATAGAGGCCTCAATTCTTCAGGAAATGGTGTGGATCTGCTGTCTTGGTCATGTGGAAGTACACAGCAGTGAGAGAGCTGGCAGACTACCCTCAACAGCACCCATAGTGGGGGCACTGGATGTGAACAAGAGAGAGATAATAATGACAATTAATGATCACCTGTTAGAGAATGACACTGCAATTGATGAACCAGTTTGTCTCAGACGCTGGAAATTGGCATGAAAATGTAAAACTAACAGGGATGGATGTATTGGTTAGGCATGTATACAACAAGCATGTACAGGAAAAATCAGCAATCATACACTTCAACATTTGCTGAGAGAGACTGAGCACCCGTGGGTTTGCCTGGAATGCAATGATGTAGATTCTGAACCACGATAACAATAATAATATGTTGATCCCTTTTTTCGGTGGCATTTCTTATTTCCTGTTTCCTCTTATTGTGAATGTGTGTGTCAGTAATAGCAAGAAATTGTATGGTATAGAGGAAAGTTATAATGAAGTAAATGATGTTCATTATAAAAATTCATTGACTTATATTGAGTATTTCACATGGTGGGAGCCAGGCATTCCTGACTATCACTCAATACCCTTTAGTTCCCCATGGAGCATAGATTTGTTTAAAACACATGATCCCATGCCATTGGCTGAAGATTTGTCCACGCCATCGGCTGAAGATTTGTCCACGCCATCGGCTGAAGATTTGTCCACGCCATCGGCTGAAGATTTGTCCACGCCATCAGCTGAAGATTTGTCCACGCCATCGGCTGAAGATTTGTCCACGCCATCAGCTGAAGATTTGTCCACGCCATCGGCTGAAGATTTGTCCATGCCATCAGCTGAAGATTTGTCCACGCCATCAGCTGAAGATTTGTCCACGCCATCGGCTGAAGATTTGTCCACGCCATCAGCTGAAGATTTGTCCACGCCATTAGCTGAAGATTTGTCCATGCCATCAGCTGAAGATTTGTCCACGCCTTTCTCATCATTTTTATGTCTGTCTCCAATTTTCTTCTCCATGGTGTTTTTTTTAATCTGCTTCTCTCACCCTGAGGATTCAAGAACAAGGACTGCCACATAATGCTAGCAGCAGGTTTCCTCAGTGTGAGTCCTGTCCATCTCCAGTGTCTGAAGAAAAATGAATGAAATGTCTTCATACCCAAAACCTTAATGACATTGGTTAAATCTTTAATTGCCGTGAGAGCATATTTTCACTTTTGAAAGTGAAGAAACAGAACCAGCAAGTGCAGTAAATTTTCTTAAAAACTTTCAAATTTCCATTTAAATTTCTCACAGATCTTTTACAAAAACATTCTAATTTCCATTAATATTTCTCACAGATCCTTCTCAAAAACATTCTAATATTCATTTATATTTCTCACACATCCTTATTAAAATTGCCATTTATATTTCTCACAGATCTTTCTTAAAAACATTATAATTTCCATTTATATTTCTCATAGATCCTTCTCAAAAACATTATATTATCCATTTATATTTCTCACACATCCTTCTTAAAAACAAAAACATTCTAATATCCATTTATATTTCTCACAGATCCTTCTTAAAACATTATAATTTCCATTTATATTTTTCACAGATCCTTCCTAAAAACATCCAAATTTCTATTGATATTTAACACACATCCTTCTTTAAAACATTCAAATTTCCATTTATATTCCTTCCAGATCCTTCTAAAAACATTATAATTGCCAATTATATTTCTCACACATTCTTCTTTAAAATATTCTAATTTCAATTTATATTTCAAATGGATCCTTTTTAAAAACATTCTAATGTTCATTTACATTTTTCACATATCCTTTGCTAAAACCTTCTAATTTCCATTTATATGTCTCACAGATCCTTCTTAGGAATAGATCAACAAACCTGAATGCACGCATGCACTGTGGTACAACACCTCTTATCCTAGCATGCCGTCTCGCCATAAACGACACTTTAGAGGACCTGCTTGCTGCTGATGCTGATGTAGAAGCAGCTGATAACAGTGGTATGGTATTTTTTATTTTTAACACATTAACTACCGAATTGAAAAACACACTGTGGCCGAATTAAATTTTTTTCCCATTTTCATCCTGTAGGTGTTTGCACAAAGTAAGCTGTAGTTTTCGTAATTGTTTACAGATTTTTATGAATTACACGTCATTTTAAAGATAAATGAATGTACTATTACAATAAGCACCATTTGTAACTCTAATAGAGGTTGTTGCTATTTAACGGCCCTCCGATGACCGAGGACTTGCAATATTTTCACAATTATAACTACTTGTGCCCCATCTATATCAAAATGACTATTTCAATCAATGTGCACACCGTTTTCACTCTTGTCCTCGTCGCTAGATCTATCAGTCAATTGTTGAAACAAGTTTCTAGCCTATTCAGCTGTTAGACGAGATGTACAAGCATTTTTTATGGTCCTATCACAGTTGCCACAGTAAACAGTTTTACACGATTTGGTAACTAACCCAAAACGCTGAAAAAAATGAACATAATATCAATATTCAAGTGTTCTACAACAACCATGCTGTGGGAATTTGTTTTCCGGTGGCAATTTAAAATCTCAAGCCTGATCAGAAAGTGTTTCAGTACATTTTTATTCGTATTATTACTAAAAATAGATCGGCGCTCTGAGCGGCTCGCGGTCCAAATGATAGGATTTCAAAAGCTGGTCCCACCGGCTCACGGTAGTTAATGTGTTAAATAATCTCTTCACAGTGGAAGCTTATGGATTGCTATATCATTCATTCATTACTCTCCATGGGGGCCGCGCTAGCGTAGTGGTTACAACACCGCTCTGGCGACCGGGTGATACAGGATCAAACCCGGGCGACGGCATTTGAGGATTTTTCATTGACCGGGATTTGGACTGGATTAGCTCGAGACCTGGCGAGGACATTTGAAAGAGTGTCGTCGACCAGGGACTGGAGGCTCCTGAGCCGACCCAGCTCTAATGGGTACCTCCGAAATCGGAGAGTATTTGCCTGAATGGCGAGGGACACCTGTCTCTGTACAAGAAACAAAGGGATACTCACGTAAAATCAATGTCAGGTTAAAATATTAATAATAACCTGAGATTTCGCCTCGAGTATTAGCGGGCGTACGAAAAAAAAAAAAAAAAAATTACTCTCCACTCCCAAAGAGCATAGGCCTTCAACAAACACATGCCAAGTCCTCCTGTCATGTGCCATCATCTCAAGTTCTTTCTACGTTCTCCACATCATTTTCACCTCTGTTTCCAGCTCTTTTCTCCATGTGCTTCTTGGTCTACCTCTGCCTCTCTTGCCCTGGGGGTTCCAGAACAAGGACTGCCTTGTAATGCTGTCAACAGGTTTCCTCAGTGTGTGTCCTTTTCATTACCATTGTCTTCTTCTCATCTCTTGTTCCACTGGTTCTTGTCATCAGTTCCACGTTGGTAACCTTGTCATATCATTTTAATCCTTTTATTCTACGCAAGCACCCATTTATGAAAGTGTTACGCCCTTTTTTACCCTGGGTGTTTAAGGGTGTGGGACTTAACAGTATTGAAGTTGACATAAGTCTAACTTTTGTTAAAAGGGTACGCATCTTTGTAAGTTATAATGGTTTATGTGTAAGTAATAATGTTTAAATTAGTGGCGCACGGAAGAGCACATATTTGGTGCGTTGGAATTGAGGTTGTTGCTAATCACTGCATGATGCAGAAGAAAGAGAGACAAAATGCCAGTTGAATAGGACAGACGTTGGTCTGGTCCAAGAGCCCATATTGTGGGAATATTATTATGATAGTGATTTAGCTACCTTCCAGGAGGAAGTTTTAGCAGTAAATATATATGTAAGTACCAACGGGCTGATCACCCGTTTGCCAGACACTTCGATTACGGAAACAATGGCAAATGGGTTGATTTGCCATTGCCCTAAAGACGCCACTAGGCGTGATGGGAAACAATGGCAAAGAAAACCTATCTGCTGTTGCCCTAAGACGCCACTAGGCGTAATGGCCACTGACTGCTTTGACGGTCGGTGGCTAAGAACAGAAGAAGAAGAAGAAGATATATGTAAGTAGCACAAAATTAAGATTATACCAGAGCTGCGTGCTTTCTGTGCTTCTCTATGGTGCGGAATGCTGGAGAGTCACAGAGAAGGAAATGTCAAAATTGTCCTCTTTTCACACAACATGCCTAAGAAAAATTCACCGCATTTTTTGGCCGAATACCATCACCAACCAAGATCTGCTTACTCGTAGCAAGCAAGAGGACATGCACACCATCATAGCTGGCAGACGCTGGAGCTGGGTTGGTCATGTTCTCAGAAGAGACCCCGATGCCATCACAAGAACAGCTATGCTTTGGACCCCTGAAGGAAAGCGAAAGAGAGGCCGACCAAAAACAACTTGGCGGAGGACTGTGGAGGCTGAGATGCAAAGAATGAACCAGAGTTGGGGCACTGTACGAAGGATGGCTACCGACCGTGCAAAGTGGAATCAATTTGTTGTTGCCCTACAAGATGCCACTAGGCATGATGGCCACTGACTGCTTTGACGGTCGGTGGTTAAGGATCGAAGAAGAAGAAGAATATATGTAAGTATCAAAAATTGATACGTGCTACCCGTATGATCTAGTTAGGGCTTCGACGGGGTCATTGAGAACCCACTGCAAGTGAGAACTGATCCTCTGCTGGTGTATATTTGGTTTTAAAATACACTGAAGTTTTTGCTAGTGAATTATCCGGAGTCTCATGTATATACAGATGATTTGTAAAGGAATCTTCTAGCCATAAGTTTCGTTTAGGAGGTCCATCAAATTTAGATGTCCTTGAACGGTCGGCAAATTGTATAAGTCGATCAAGTTATTGACTGATTTCCTATATTAACTACGCCATACCTACTATGAAAGTATCTGTATGATTCGACACAGCCATTTGTATGATTGATGACTATTTACTATAATGTCTACGTCCTCGTTATCGTAACAAATAAACAGTTGTCAATTTATAATCAAGACATGGGTCTGGTTACCTTACTTGCCACCAACACAGTGGACATTTGTACCAGTTTGCCATTGACTCATCTACATCCCACTATTATAACATTCGCGTTAAATATTGGAAGTCAGCAATAGATAGACTCTAAGCCCGACGTTTACAGACATCGCCCTTGCCTGTGGTGTCAGTCCGTTACATCAATGTAGCAGTCCGTGATGTTGGGAGTTTGCAATATCTAGTGAGGCTCCAACATCTGGAATATTTGTATCTACAACAGCTACACCAGAAACTTGCAGATACAACAGAAAGTCAAAAAACCACAACCAAAAAGCTACAGACTTTCATAAATGGGTGATTGCTATATATCTGGACATTTCCACTGGTTTGGTTTTGGTTTGGTTTTTAAGAACTATCTTCATTGCACATGGACAACTCCATCAGTGCTCCGATCTCTCCCTTAGATCACACAAGGAGGACATCAGCACAGTGCACCAGCAAGGATCCCATTGTGTGTGTACAGAAATCACACATTCTGTAAATATTTTTTTTGGTGGGTAGCTTTTCCTAATTTTGTAACTTTTTGCCAGGACAGCGGCCGTGCAGCCTACTCTTTACGATTTCCAACTGCTGAGAATTTTTTAACGTGCGCAACTTGCACATGGGACCTCCTATTTTTTTGCTCTTCTCCAAGAAGGCTAGGCATCTGATCTCACTATCCAGGAGACCAGTGGGGAGTATAACATCATTAAGACCCTCTGGTTTGGAAAAAATTTCCAACAAATATATTGCCTGTACTGGCAACCGAACTTGGTACCTTCAGAATTAGAGGATGCCATACCTCTGAGCCACTCTGACTTCCTTTCACTGGTTGTGAAAATTAACAATCTTTTCCAGCAGCCCTGCACGATCACTGAAAAAAAAAAGAATGAAAAACCCATAGAAACATGATGAAGAATCTTAGAGAGAATGCAGGCAGACATGAGAAATACCTGGAATTAACTGATTTAGTTCACAAAGGACAGGTCAGAATTGTGAAATTCTTACGGCAACATGCTAAAGGTGTTTGGAGGAAATAACATTGTAAATCATTGTGCAGTCCACTTATCTCAAACTAACTGAAGTCAATTTTCACTTAACTCAAACTAACTCAAGTCAATTTTCAATTAACTCAAACTAACTTGAGTCAATTTTCACTTAACTCAAACTAACTGAAGTCAATTTTCACTTAACTCAAACTAACTGAAGTCAATTTTCACTTAACTCAAACTAACTGAAGTCAATTTTCACTTAACTCAAACTAACTCAAGTCAATTTTCACTTAACTCAAACTAACTGAAGTCAATTTTCACTTAACTCAAACTAACTCAAGTCAATTTTCACTTAACTCAAACTAACTCAAGTCAATTTTCACTTAACTCAAACTAACTCAAGTCAGTTTTCACTTAACTCAAAGCAGTTGTGGAACCCGGCCAAAAGTCTTCTTTACCTTTGTTTAAAAACTCTGGTTACGTCAGCTTCTGTTAACTAAAATTTTTGGATAACTCAGGGTATTTTTTTCTGTTCCTGCTTCGATTTGGACTCACTTAAGTAGACGTTCTACCTTTGCATCTAAGTTAAAGTGGCCGTACACACAAACTTTGGGTGATAGACTTAAATGCTAAATTCATCATGATATATGATGATCTTGGGGAGGAAAATGACCACATCGAATTGCAAGAAAAATGCTTTCAGGAAGATCAGATGGCGACAGGATTATGAGGTCCTTATCAGAGAAACCTTAGAAAGACCCTAGGTCAGGGAGAGAGGAATCTTACAACCGACATACCTGTACAATGGTGTTTCAGTAGTACTGACAGTGACCATCTGTGTAAAGAGTTATGCAGTTTTAAAAAATATTGACTTTGTTTCTCATATGGCCACTTACAATTATGGTAATCAAAAATTACATGACACTACACTTTACACTTTTATTACATTGCTTTGTAAAATATGCAACCATATTAATTAGCAACTGAAATAGTTGTATATGAATTATTAAAATAATTACTTCATGCATTATTTTCACCGTAAAATGTCCACCATTGAACAAATGTCTGGTAAAGAGAAACTCTGATAAGTAGAAGTATTTTTATGGTCCCAGTGACTTCTACTTTTCCAGACAGCGCTGTATAGAAATTTCCCTTAGTCACATTTATTTCTGACATACTTTTCTAACATATATATATTTTGGGTGTTGACATGAACTATTTTCATGACAGTCTTGCATTGTATTGTTAAAAATTATTTTGTAAACTATCAGGAAATGACAGCAAACAATTATGGTGTGTGTTTTCTGTCTCATATTTTGAGGATGGCACCATTTCTGTACTGTTTCTTCCTTTCCATCTTCTGCCACCGTTCACCAGTAAATTAGCCCACAAACATGCACAGGCACTTTGGCAGTTACAAAAACACACTTATAAAAACTGATGACCTCCGAGTTCTGGTTGTCAAGAGATGTAATTGTTTGCCCTCACTTGAATTTGGATTTTTAATGATTGCCTCTGTCTGTTGTATGTTACTCATTACAGACATACCAAGAAAATTGTTAGAGAAGATGCTTAATTTACTCTGCTACAGTCAGTCAGGGAAGGCAAAGGCAGTGAGGAAAGGAACTGGTCACCACACCTTTTAAAGCTGATATGCTAGTATGGGTGAAGTCTCCAACACTTCACTCCCCTACAACAGTATTTGCTAGTGACTACATTTACCTTTTATTATTGTAAATATATTTGTTATGAAATCTTGTTATTGTGGTGCTTGGTAAAATCTTGTTATTGCGGTGCTTGGTAAAATCTTGTTGCTATAGTTGTTTTACATTACGCACATTTAGTGAGTGCAGTACTTCTCTGTTGGTCTTTTTTTTTCTGTCCAGGGTATTCTGTAGCATTTCATTTCGAATGATGTAATCTTTTTTGCAACTGTTTTATTGAGTGTCCAAGTCTCGCAGCCGTATGTTGCTACTGGGAATATACATGCTCTGATCAGTTGTAACTTTGTTTCTTTGCTTGTGCCTTGCCATAGGTTTTTCATCTGTATTCGCTTATGTGAAGCAATTGCAAGTCTTCTTTTAATTTCTACTGCACAGTCGCCAGAGCTGTTAATGATTGATCCTAAGTATTCGAATTCATTGACACTTTCCAGTTCTTCGTTATCAATTTCAATTTCTGGTTTGGTCTTTACTTTGTGATGGTACTGCTGAAAAATAATGCTAACAAGGATGCTCATGATGCAAAGGTTTGTTTTAAAAACATACTGATTTTTCTTTTTTTATTGTACGCCTGCTATTACTCGAGGCAAAATCTCCGGTTAATATGTCTAACCTGAGACTGATTTTACGTGTGTATCCCTTTTTTCCCTGTACAGTGACTGGTGTTCTCTCGCCATTCAGGCAGATACTCGCCGTTTTCGGAGGTACCCATTAGAGCTGGGTCGGCTCAGGAGCCGTTCAGGTTATTCCAGTCCCTGGTCGACGACACTCTTTCAAATGTCTTCGCCAGGGCTAGAATTATTCCAGTCCAAGTACAGGTCGACGACACTACTTCAAATATTCTCGCCAGGGCTCGAACCTGGATCACCCGATCGCCAGCGCAGTGTGGTAACCATTACACCGGCACGACTCACGAACATACTGATAAATAATTAAGTTTTTTTTTTTTTTAAGTGCTTAGTGTTTGCTCTTTATACCAGAATCAACATTATTTTTCCATTTAGCTCCTTACAGAGCATAGTACTGCAACTCCAACTAGTTCCCTTGCAGAAAACCTGCATCAATCATTCACATGCTCTTACAGCAGTGGCTTCTATAGCAATGTGTTTTACATGATAAGGTTCCCAGCCCCATACATAACCTGATATTAGCCACCTTGTATGACATGCCTGGAAGAGGAGTAGTCCTATTTGTTCTTTGTCTCATCTGAAACCCCCAGGAACAACACGGAGCTTTATACCAAGATGTCAACGGCAATCTCAATTCATGGATCATTGTTAAGGCATATTTTAATGTAGGGGAGTTAAGTGTTAAAAGACTTGTATGCTCAGGTCAGTTTTTAGTAATCACCCTTGTAAACACGCTCTGGGTGATGATGATGTTTTTTTTAGTTGGGAGTTGTATAACCAGCAGAATTCCACACTGTAACAATCATATTATTTCTTTTTGAATGGCAAAACAAAACAAAAACAAACAGTACTGGTCATCTCAAAAAATAACTTTGCCAGAGTGCACTATCAAAGTAAATGAAACAGTTTTAAAACAAGTCAATAGATTCAAATACCTGGTCACGTTAATATCATCAGAAGGAAGATTCATTTTATTGTTGAACAGAATCGACATCACTGCACTCTGGGCAAACCAATAGGTGCTCAGTCTCCCTCAGTATATGTTGAAGAGTGTGAATGCTAACTGTTCCTGTAGCTCGCTGGTTGTATACACGACAGATGCATCCTCTCAAACATCCATCTCTGCTAGCCTTACGTTTGATGCCATATTCCAACAGTCTTAACCTTGATGATTCATCTATTGCAGTGTCATTCTCTAATAGGTGTTCATTTATTGCTCTCAGTATCTCTCCCTTATCCATATCCAGTATCCCCACTGTGGGTGCTCTTGCTGCGAGTCTGTCAGCTCTCTCATTACCACACACCCCTGCATGACCAGGACAGTAGATCCACACCAGCTCTTTAGACTCAAAGCTTCTATGAATGTTTTCCATTCCATTACCAACCACTTTGAACCTTTCGAAGCATGGAATGAGAGTCCGACACAATGACTGCCTATATGAATGAAGTTTCAGATATCCACCTTAAGGCTGCAATAACTGCCTCTACCTCCATTCTCATGCTGAAAGCCTTGCATGTTCTGCAACGATTCTGCCCTTTACCCTAGCAGAGAAATTCCAGCCTGATTTCTCACCATGGATCACAGACCAATCTGTATACACAATGGCATCATTATCCCCGGCATGATCATGTATCAGTTGATTAATTTGCAGTTCTGCTTTTCCATTGCCCCAAGTTCTACACTCTCTGCCAAGGCTGATGATGACTTGCTGGTAATTATTCCAGTTCTCATCTGACATACTCCACTCTTCCCCTTTGAATATGTTTTCAACTGTGGCCACCTGCTTGATCGCTGTTTCTGCCTGTGCCATCCATGACATCCCTCTTCTTTATTCTTGCTCCCTTAATGTCAGCTATGTTTCCATGCAGGTGGTGCCGTTTGTCTGTGGTTACTCACATATAGGCTTTTGCTTGGGCCATCACATATCTGGATCTAATCGACATACGTGACTCCCATTAACGGGGCGATACCTTGACTTGGAAATCATTCTCCAGTTCATCACTGACTTCGCCAAGGTTGTCAGGAAAAAGCACTCAAGTTCACTACCATGTAACAAGTTCTCGAATTGTTTGTCTGCAATAACTTTCCTAATCTGAGTCCTACAAAGATACCTTCCTTTATCTTTGCATCGCTAACTTGCGGAAACTTTTCTCGAAGATAAGTGAAAGCTTTGCCTCAAGCATGTACCTCATTGTCACAATGGGGGTATCTCGCATACTGCCCAATTTTCTGTCCATTGAGAGTGATGTCTGGGAGGTCTGTTTTCACAATGGAGTTGTTCAAGGAGCACCACATCATGCATGCCTTGTTGGGATTGACTTTGGGGCCAGTTTCCTTGCACCATTTAGACACCTCCTGTAGTGTCCTATAAATGCTATTAACCATTTCTTGTCGGTCAGAGCCAGTTCTATAAATCATGTAAAACAAATTGCTGCGAGAGCATGAATGCTTTGTGTAGGCTTCCCATGGGGACCAGCTACAGTGGTGGCTCCGTAAGGAGTGCATAAGAAAATGATGATGAATAGTAGCCTTCAGTCATAATTGATTATGGGGATGATGTGCTCTTGAAGTGATAATTCAGCTGCGTTTTCCCTGGTGTTTCTTTTGGCATGTCTTTTCTCTTCTGCCTGTAAAAGCCTCTCTTTACTCAACCAGAGACTGCGCTGTAGAGATTACCTTCACTTGGAGCCTCATTTTCAGAGGATACTGCACTTGTATCCAGTGCCTTCATGTCTTGCACATTCCTTGAACCTCATTTGGCAACCTCATGTGGGCAACCTCATATGGGCAACTGGCTCTTCTTTTGCCATCTGCCCACTGTTGAAGACTGCTTCATGGTGGGTAATCATCTTGCCTGGTTTATTTTTGGTCCCGATGATTGCACCATTTAGCATCCCTACAAGATACACACTAAGATGTATCACGTATAGAACGATGACACGAAATACTTAGTTACAAAAGAGTCTGCGTTATACCCTTGGGGCCCATCAGAAGTGTATTTTACTTAATGTGATTTTAACCACCTCACAGTGTATAGTAAAGTGTGGCCGTTGCCACTTAGATGCATTGATAAGAAGTGTTTTTCAGGACCTTAGTGTCCAAGTAGATTAAACATATTGTGTAAAAGAGAATAGATAATTCGATAGTCGTCGAATGACATTTTTGATGGCCATTGTATCCAGAATAATCAGTAATTGATGCATTAGTAATAAAATGGCATGGTAAGCCAAATTAAAATAAAATATGAACTCGGAATCGAGTTTAACTAGCTAATCTAGAATGATAATGCAGACGTAAATAAAATGTAGACACTATGAAGTCTGATAATTGTAATTGATGCACAATGGTCTGTGCAGAATTTTAAGAATCTGAACAGAGTCTAATGATTAAAATGACAGTGTGAAGTTTTATTGTGAAGAACTGTACTCAAAAATAAATATTAACAGTCGTCTGTGATGGCATTATCTTCTTGATGAAGTTTTATTCATCAAAAGTTTTGATCGATTTTGATCGTTATCTTTTAACCTTGGTGTTGGCAACACATATTATCTACATAAAACAAACCCCTAGCAACACTTGGTACAAGATCATATTATAATATCAATCTAAACACATACTGACACTGATTTGAAGAAAATAAAGAATAGACTCTGTAAGAAAATGATAATGGTAGTAAGAATAATAGTCTTCAAGAACCTGAAGGGAAACTTATCAACAACTCAAGTTTATTCAAGATTGAGAAATGAAACTTCCAACATTAAAGTCTACAATAAAGTTTCCAACACCCACCTTTGGGGATGCCATTATCATCTGTGTGGTGAACATAGCCAAGCCAGTGTAGTCAGTGCATTCTCAGTAGGGTATACATGCTTTGAAGGCCGCAGCATTTTGTCACACTCTCCTTCTATGAAATAGCTACACTGTAGCACAGACACTGTAGATGAATGGGATTGAGCCGCTTTTCTTGTGTAGCATAGGTTGTCCATGTCTCACTGCCATACAGAAACATGCTACTGTCTTTTTATGACTTTAGGGTTTCTGTTGCAGACTTTCTTTTATGGGCTAAATTCATATGATATAGTGTTCTTCTTCTGTCTTTCGCTGACTATTATATTCTGCTGCAACAGTGGGTTCACTTTGAGTTTCATGCATATTAGTGTGAGTGTTTAGTCAATAAACTTAATTTATTATTCCATATTTCGTTGGGTTCTATTATTTCCTTGAATTCTCATTAGTATGGCATATATTTTAATAGCTCCAAGAACAACATAGCATGAGTTTCTCAATTAACATATTTTCCACATTGAAAGAACTTGATATCTCACAGTTTGTAGTTTATCATGCACAAGACATTGTGCGTTCATTTTTAACCATCATAATGATTGTTCTTTATCCTTATCCAAATACTTGGCACATTACCATATTTAAGCAGTGTCAATACATCTCTGCTAATTAATTATTCTATTATTGCTTAGGATCAATGCCTAACATTCACGTCAAAACTTTGTCTGTATAATAATAATATTCTCAATTTGGCATCACTAGCCAGCTTTAAGGTTTCCTCAGATACACATTGTGAGATGGGCAAAGATGGTCACAGCTTTGGCAATGCAGTTGCCAGTTTCTTTAAGTATATTGTATAATTTACTGTCAAAATGTGAACACTAAAGACAAGATCATTACCAGTTTGCCAGTTTCTTTAAGTATATGGTATAATTTACTGTCAAAATGTGAACACTAAAGACAAGATCATTACCAGTTTTTAAACCTTGCAGCTTCCTGTGGAGTGTAGGTCTTAAGCCAGTTCCCATCAAGCCATCCTCTCCTTGTAAATATTGCTTCAGTTCTTTCCATGTCTTAGTTCTTAAACCATTTACAATTAACTTTCATTTAACTGCTTTCTGTTTTCAGGAGGAGACACCACTGTTTCTGGCATCACGTGAAGGGGGCTTCGAAACAGTCAAAATCCTACTGGACCACTATGCAGACAGAGACATAACAGACAGCATGGATCGTCTGCCACGTGATATTGCCTTAGAGCGACGTCATCATGATATTGTGGAATTGTTAGACACATACAGGGTAGCTGCCTCTGCATTTATTCATTTAGACAGTGTGACATC
This sequence comes from Oreohelix idahoensis, assembly GCA_024509875.1. Classification (NCBI taxonomy): domain Eukaryota; kingdom Metazoa; phylum Mollusca; class Gastropoda; order Stylommatophora; family Oreohelicidae; genus Oreohelix; species Oreohelix idahoensis. The sequence continues at coordinate 543,093 of JAMPIV010002116.1, read as the reverse complement.
CTCCAGTCACCATTCAAGTGCAGGGCCCAATGCCTGTATTCAGCCATTGAAACAGAAAGGTAAAAATCGTAGGAGTAAACATACTGTGACAAAAGATCCAGGTTTAATCTCACATCAAAATGGCATTCTTGATGGTCCCACTTCTAACAGACAAGTGAAACCAAGAAAAAAGAAAGGGGGAGGGGAAAGTGGTGCTAGGAGCAAGGCAAACCAGCAGCAGCTACAACATCAACAGGTTTCAGCATCATCCTTATCTCAGAACCATTCACAGATCTGTCCTCAGTCAAGTAGTGATTCATCGCCCATGAGTACTATCTCTCCAGGAAGTTATTCCGTAGACTCGCATCACTCTCCACAACAGTACCAGACCTCTCCTGCCAGGTCTGAGAATTCTGGTCTTGTCCTGGCATCTGAACTTGGTGGAAAGAATAATCACTTGGATGATTTCCAAGTGATTACTGGAGATTATGACTCTTCTCCTCTCATAGAGAATACAGATGGAGACAACTTGCTGATAGAATGGACCATTCCTCAGTACAAACAATTGCAGCACCAACTTCAAATGCAGCATAAAAGTGGTAGAGGACAAGCAGCTAATTTACCAAGTGGGAGCTCCCCAAACATACAGAATGGTGTGACGGGAGCTTCTAGCAGTACCATAATTGGATCAGTTGGTCATGCATTGCTACCTTCTGTAAAGGCGAAGAAACTCTCAATGTCACCAACACACATTCAAGCAATTCAACAGCATGCCCACCAACGGGCTGCTCATGGAAGTCCCCACCAAAACACCAATGACTTCCCAACATCATTCCACCTTGATGGTCCCCAGACAGTTGAGCAGATCTATTCAGGCAACATGCAGCAGAAAATGCTCCAACTGCAACAATGGCACCATCATCAACAACAGCAGCAAATTATGCAGCAACCGCAGCAGCAGAATCAAGGGGTTTATGCATTGACTCTCGAGCAGTACCCAACTCCTCCTTCACATAATAGTCAACACATAACAGACTCCCCACCCCACCAGCAACACACATTCAGTTCATTCCAACCTGACCATCTTCTGACCCCGTCCCCAGATTCACAAAGTCACTGGTCCAGTTCATCCCCGCACTCAGCCCATTCTGATTGGTCAGAGGGAATCTCCAGCCCAGCCCCAGTAATTATAGGACTGAACCCACACAGAAACAAGCTCGTCTCAGAACATGCATATTTTTAACGACCAGACTTTCTACTACAACTTGTGCAGCTCTTTGCCAGTTCTTTCATTAGAGACACAATTTGCAGACGTAAGCCTTTTACTGTATTTTTTTGGTTATTTCATTGATAAAATATTATTTTAAAAATTGTAATAAAATTTATCATTTTGTGTAACATTTTAAAAACTGCTAAAATGATTTATTGTGGTTTTTCTGTTCATTCTCATTAAATGGGCACATTTATTTTACGAGAGTACACAACGACAGCATCACTCTGCTGCATAGTGTTTAAATACATATAACATGAGGCTGATTAACAAAAAACAAATTGAAAATCAATATATGATATTACGTATACTTTTTTGCCAAGTGGGGGGGGGGTCTCATGATGAGACAAAGTAAGAATATGACTATTGCTGCTACAGGCAATTAATATGAGACTGGCAACCTTATCATGTTAAACACATTGCTACAGAAAACACCACTAGAAGATCATGTTAAACACATTGCTACAGAAAACACCACTGGAAGATCATGTTAAACACATTGCTACAGAAAACACCACTAGAAGATCATGTTAAACACATTGCTACAGAAAACACCACTAGAAGATCATGTTAAACACATTGCTACAGAAAACACCACTAGAAGATCATGTTAAACACATTGCTACAGAAAACACCACCGGAAGATCATGTTAAACACATTGCTACAGAAAACACCACTAGAAGATCATGTTAAACACATTGCTACAGAAAACACCACTAGAAGATCATGTTAAACACATTGTTTCAGAAAACACCACTGGAAGATCATGTTAAACACATTGTTATAGAAAACACCACTAGAAGATCATGTTAAAGACATTGCTACAGAAAACACCACTGGAAGATCATGTTAAAGACATTGCTGCAGAAAACACAACTAGAAGATCATGTCATTACTTAAAGCAGACTTCCTGCAAATGGACCAGTTGCTGCGGTGGCCCAATACTCCATAAGAGGTGAAAAAGAAGACTATGATGATGATGAATGCTTCAGCACTGAATGCTTCAACACTGAATGGTTCAGCACTGAATGCTTCAGCACTGAATGGTTCAGCACTGAATGCTTCAGCACTGAATGCTTCAGCACTGAATGGTTCAGCATTGAATGGTTCAGCACTGAATGCTTCAACACTGAATGCTTCAGCATTGAATGGTTCAGCACTGAATGGTTCAGCACTGAATGCTTCAGCACTGAATGCTTCAGCACTGAGTGGTTCAGCACTGAATGACTCAGCATTGATTGCTTCAGCACTGAATGCTTCAGGAATATGGACAATGAGCAAGCAGTTCACAGAAAGATCTCAGGCCCATGAAATGTGGATTGAAACAGTCAGGGGACTCTTTTCATTAACAACAAAAGTGAACCAAATCAAGAGGTCTTGGAAAAACTAGAAATGAGAAGATAATTTTTTTAAATAGCTAAATATGAGGAACAGAGAAAGCACAAATGGCCGACACCAGTGCCATTTGTGAAACAGCTCTAAGGAGATGCAAATAGCTTCAAGCTGACTGCTGTTTTCTTTGAAAACATTCAAGTAGACTACTGAGAGTGTACGAAGATTAAATAGTTAGATAAAATATTGTTGACGTGTTAAGAGTCAAAACCACAGGAGAAGGAAAGGTTGAAGACTTATCAGCTAGGGGCGATAGTACTGTACATGGGAAGGTAATATCAGAAGCTAACATGATCTTTAGTCTTGTCAGAGTATACATATTAAGTTCAGGGACAGAAAACATTGGATAAATAACTGGGCACATTAATAACAACGGATGGAAGATACATCTCAAAAATGAAGAGCAGAATAGCTCAGGCAGAAACAGCATTCTATAAAATGAAGAATATTTTATGCAATTTTTCTTTGTCAATGGAAGAGAGTTTATCAATGTTATATAGAACCAATCCTGGCTATGGGAGTGAATCATGGACAGTTAGTAAACAAGTAGGGAAAGCACTAGAGGCCACAGAGATGTGGTTTTACAGAAAGTTAAAAATACCATCGACAGCCAAAAAGATTAATGAGGATGTCCTGATAGAGGCCAATGCGCAAAGGAAACTTATTTTACAAGTTAGAAAGAAGCAATCCACTTTTTTGGGCATGTTATGAGAAGAGGAAAGCTAGAATATATCGTAACAACAGGTAAGACAAAGAGCAAATACTGGACAGTTTGACATCGTGGCATTGAAAGAAGTCAACAGCAGAATTGATAAATTGTACTGGAGACAGGATGCCACTAGATATTTTTTTTTTTAAATTAATGAAGAAAAATATCCCGTTCAACCTCTGATGGGTTATAATTAGGATATATATTGTTTTTAATTCCAAATAATATGAAAAACTGCAGATATGAGAAAGTGGCATCACATTTGTCAAATCATTGTAATTAGGGACAATCACAATTGTGCTTATACATTAAATAAAAAAACCAACCAACCAACAAGCAAACAAACAAACTCTGAACAAGAATAATATTAAAGTGAAGGGGTGTAAAGGCCTGGCGGTTCCAGTTATATAACTGACTTTAACAGATAATTAATTGACTTTCATCTGTTAAAAGTCATAAGCATTGTAATAACAGCATCAGACCTTCACCTTCCCAGCCACTATATATTAACATTTGTTCGTGTTAAATATTGTTTGACTATATTATGCATTTCCCTAGGTCTGTCTACTCTTAACACCTCTTCTATATTTATAGGTAAATTGGATGCCTGCAAATAATCTAATATTGGTATTCTCATTTGTTCATACCTCTTACATTTTAACAAGAAATGTTCTATATATTATTGTCTTGAAGACATACTGCACAGTAAGGTTCTTCTAGCCTTTTCCCAGCTGTAGTCTGAGAAGTTTCTTATTACTGGGAATTTTCAATTCCCTAGATATCTGACATTTTCTTGTTGGAGCCTTGAACAACTTATAAGCATGTCTTCCTTTCAGATTTTTATCCCACTCTGCTTTCCATTCATCTGTTATTAAATCTTTAATTAAGCTCTTAATCTCTGATTTACTCGTCCCTACATTTATTAGATATGGTACTTGAAGAAGAAGAAGAAATACCAGGGCCGTTATGACTGCACCTTCATAAATGGATACTTACATAGAATAAAAGGATTGAAATAGTTTGACAAGAAAGAAGGAGAGAGAGAGAGAGAACATTAGCCAACAGAAAAGAACAATAAAAAGTAGTCACTTCAGAGAATGGAGTCTTGTCAGTCATCTGGCCTGCTCATGTCTGCACATTTGTATACAAAATTGTTCTATATTTTAAAACAAATAACTTAATGGTTTGTTTGGCATCGAGTGGCAGACTGCTTAGAGCACATGCTTCTTGAGGCAAAGATACCAGGTTCAAAACTTGAAAGCATCACAGCTCAGTCTATCCAGCTGTAAATGGTTACCTGACTCTACTCTTGAGTTAGAGAAGGCAAAGGCAGTGAGGAAGGGAACTAGTCATCCCACTTCATAAAGCTGAGACATGGTATAGTGAAGTCTCTAACACTTGACTCCCCTACTGCAGTATCTGCTATGGGACTACCTTGACCTTTATCTTGTACAGAACTGCATATTACTGTATAATTCTGTTTGAGAATGTTTAGTTTGCAATGCAAAATATGCATATTACTGTAAAATTCTGTCATGTTTAATTTGCAATGCAAAATATTTTCATCGATGCTAATTATTCGTTTTTTATGGCATTGAATGGTGGAGAACAATATCAGGATCTGTTAACGCTAGCCTGGCTTGGCTTTTATTGTGATAGGTCAGGCGAGGCTGGGCTCAGAAGTTTGTGACAAACATGCCTGGGTTGGACCTGACTTTAATATTCAGGGACCAGGACTGAAAATGTAGGCCTATGAAGTGGTCGAAACATCAGTTGTATTAGTTGTCGTCTGCTTCTAGTCCACAGATCTGTGTTTGTTATTATATTATGACCATTTGGAATGGAGGATACAGTGGAGCATCTGTTGATGAATGTCTTTAGGTTGGATGTGAACACATTGTGTTGTAGCAAGTATAACAGTTGACAAGATAAGAATAAAGAAGTTATAGCCTTTCATAAATGGATGCTTGCATAGAATGACAGGATTCATGTGGTACAACAAGGTTAGCAGTGTGGAACTGATGATACAATGCAGACAACAGCCAGTAGAACAAGAGAGGAGAAGAAGACACTGGAGATGGATAGGACACACACTGAGGAAACCTGTTGATAGCATCACAAGGCAGTCCTTGTTCTGGAATCCCCAGAGTAAGATAAGTTGTGGTTGTTGTTGTTTAACTAGGGCTGCTGAGCTTCTCATTCTTTTGCAGCCAATGCCAAGTTGAAGACTTCTTGGTATTATCTACACTGTAGATCTTGGTTTTTCTGCCATTCCAAAACATGTTGAGTTGAAGTCATGAGCTCCAGTTTCTCCAACTTTGCTTTCATTTAAAGGATCATCACATCTGGTCCCGGGCCAGGAGGAAAAAGCGTAATACATACTGTGCATTCATTGCCATCCTAGAGGGCTCTCCATATATGCAAAGCTAAAATACTGTACTCTGGTTCTGGGCGTTCCCAAGGAATCATTTCCTACACAGAGCTACTTCTCACTCCCCCTGCCTATCATGGGATCCATAGTGAGATCCTGCTGCATGCAGCCTACCAGACTTAAATCTGGGGCTCAAGTGACTCCTCTAAGCTTAGTGTGCATAGCTGGGTTCTCAACAAGTTTCACCACAGGGAGAATCCCTGGAAGTGTGTGGATGACTTCAAGAGTCAATGAGGGTGTAATCAGCTTCACAGACAGAGGTTCACATCCACATCATTACAGTTTAGCATTGTGCCAGAAGTAGGGGTAGGTTGAAAAGTATATGGAGAAGAGAACAGGAGACAGAAATAACAAAGATGAGGAAGACCTTGAGATGAAGGCACAGCAGGAGAATATGGCATGACTGCTGAAGGTCTATGCTCCTTGGGGAACTAAAAGGTATTGAATGAATGAAGATGGGAATATCATTTAGAAAAAGAATGAAAATACCGACATAAGATCTCAGAACTTGTAACAGAGGCATGGTCCTCCCATATAACCTTGCTGCCTAGGCGACCACCATCTTCATGCAGACAAGAATGACAGCTGTTAAATCTGCTTGTTCTTACCAACTCTGCTGTCAGTCATTTAGTATTGTCTTATCTAAAACAGTGTTTCTGTACTTTTTTTTCTGCAGAGAAAAACCCGTAACATAATCTTTTCATGTCCCAAATGAAAAAAACAAAATCAACAAAAAAGTTAACCGGATGTACAATTCCATTACTGTTGACTTGACTTGACTTTGATCCACTGTCACTGAGCGTCAGCTCTTGGTGACCTTGATGCCATTATATGGTACTGCGCAGTTCGTATAAGCTGTTCTGAGCTGCCATACAGTGTATTGTCTATGGATGGGTTGTGTGGTAGCAGTTGTTGTCTCAGTCCCTGAAGTACAGGGCACTGTAGTAGGTGGTGTTCTACTGTCTCCAACGGGTTAGGGCAGTGTCTACATTTTGCTATATTTTGTAAACACATTCTGTTTCTGTGGCCATTTAGTGTAGAGTGACCTGTTCTCAATCTGAAAATTTTGGTTTGGTATCTTCGTTCGATATGGTTCATAGCATCTTCCTTATTTGGGGCTGTTTGGTGTATGTAGTTTTCAAATTTAACATTACTGTTAAATTTGTGTTAAGAAAGTTTTATCTATACAATGTTGCTGTATGTGTGAGTGTGTGTGTATTTGTGTGCACTTACATAAGTGTATTTGATAGAGTTTACATTGTTTAAAAAAATAAAAATAATTTACCTGTCTTTATTTTTTCCATCTAAAGCAATCTTTCTTTTTTTCAAATATCAACACTTTTTCAAATAAAGTTCACATCATAAGCCAGCATACAGTTTACTTTATTGTCTTGATAATTTTAAATGTTGCTAATATTATACTGGGTTTCTGCATGTTGATAATTTTGTTATTTGCAAATATTATCATGGGTGCCTTCTGTGCCTCACTTGACATCATTACTATAATGTGCACATTCTTTTTCATTTCTTGAGAGCAACACTATCACTCCTGTGTTTACCACTCCGTGATTGCTACCTTCCCTCTTGTTTCATATAGTCTTGAAATGCAAATTTAATAAAACACCATTTCTGCTGCTACCTGTGCAGATCTACATAGATGATATGTATTCTAATACTTAAAAATGCAGATTCTGAACTTTCCCCAAAATGAAAGAAGATGAGTCAGTAATTCAGATCTTTTTTTGGCTGTCTGTGTACTGTGTCATTAGCCTCTTTGTTGGAAGAAGCTTCCACATGGCTGACATGAATTACTTGACAAATAACGTGGTCCTGATCTGTTTGAGGAGTTTTCACCCTCTAATTTTCTACAGAATGAGGGACCTGGCTACATCATCATCACCATTTTCTTACGTGCTCCCAACAGAGCATGGGGCCACGACTGAGGATGGTCCCCTCAAAGCAGTCACATGCTCTTACAGCAGCGGTTTCTGTGGCAACGAGTTTGACATAATAAGGTTGCCAGTCTCGTGCACAAACACATATTGGTCGTCTTATACGACGTGCCTGAGGGAGTAGAAGTACAAAGTCTTTTTTTTGTCTCTTCAGAGCCCACGGGAATCACACATAGGGGCTGGCTACATTGTTATTGTTGAACAGAATCGACATCATTGTACTCTGGGCAAACCCATAGGTGCTTAATCTCCCTTAGTATATGTCGAAGAGCGTGAATGCTAACTGTTTCTGTAAGCTCAACACGACAAATGCATCCTCTCATACGTCCATCTCTGCTAGCCTTACGTTTGATGCCAAAGTCCTACAATCTTAACTTTGATGATTCATCTATTGCAGTGTCATTCTCTAACAGGCAATCATTAATTGTTCTCAGTACATCTCCCTTATCCATATCCAGTGTCCTCACCGCGGGTGCTCTTGATGCTACTCCGTCAGCTCTCTCACTACCAGGTACCCCTGCATGACCAGGACAGTAGATCCACACTAGTTCCTGCAGATTCGAAGCTTCTATGAATGTTTTCCATTCATGCCTTAGCCAACCATTTTAAACCTTTCGAAGCATGGACACAATAACTACCCTTGTTAATGAAGTTTCAGTTAGCCACCTTAAGGCTGCAGTAGCTGTCTCTACCTCCATTCTCATGCTGGAAGTTGTTATCTTGTAAGTCCCGCTATGTTTGGCTACGATTCTGCCCTTTACCCTAGCAGAGAAGCCCCAACTTGATTTCTCACCATGCCCAACCCTTATTAGTTGTCTTTGACAACATGACTTGTAGGTTGTATTGGTGCTGTTCATTGCTTCCTCTTTCAGGCCACAGTAACCACATAGTGAGTCAAAAAGGCATGAACCTCACAGAACTTGGTAATTATTTCTAGACCATAGATCATAATCCAGACTCCCCGGCTACAGAAACATTGGTCATAGTTTAAACAATAAATAGCTAATAGGTAGAGCTAAAATACCTAGCTTGGTTTACTGGTTGGAGTGGCTAAGAGGTATGGATTCTGCCTCTAAAGGTACCGGGTTCGGCTCCCAGTACAGGGTATATGATTGAAATTTTTTCAGAACCAGTGGGTCCTTATAATGTCACACTCCCCCCTGATCTCCTCGGTAGTGAGATCGGATGCCTAGCGCACTCAGATAAGGGCAGAAAAATAGGAGGCCCTGTGTGCAAGTTGCACACGTTAAAAATCCCTCGGCAGTTGGAAATTGTAAAGAGTAGGCCATATAGCCACCAGCCTAGCAAAATTTACAAAATTAGGAAAACCTACCAGCCACAAAAATATTTATAGAATGTGTGACTCCTGTATCATACATAGGGATCCTCGCTATGCTATGGAATTCATGCACTGTGCAGAGATCCTCCTTGTGTGATCTAAAGGAGGAGATCGGAGCACTGATGGAGTTGTCCGTGTGCAATGAAGATGGTACTTCAAACCAAACCAAACCAAACTAACTTGTTAAGTACTTGTAGATACATTCCCCAACCATAATTTAGACAGCCTAGCTGTTTTCCTCCTCTCTTGTAGCTCTGTGTGGATCAAAATCACCATTATCCCCAGCTCCTCAAGGAGTAAAGGCCATCAACAAACTTATGCCAAGTCTTCCTGTCCGGTGCCATCAGCTCAAGGTCTTTCCATGTCTTCCTCATGTCTATCTCCAGTTCTCTTCTACAGATGTAAATCGGTCACCCTCTACCTCTTACCCTGGGAATTCCAGAACAAGGACTGCCTAGTAATGCTATCAACAGGTTTCCTCAATGTGTGCCTATCATCTTCTCATCTCTTGGTCCACTGGTTCTTGTCATCAGTTCCACATGAGCGATCACACTAGTTTAGGCTGTATCACATACATCACATACAGCCATAGCAGATACTGCTGTAGTGGAGTGAAGTGTTAGAGACTTCCACTATACTAGCTCCAGCATCGAGATGTGGTGGGGGACCAGTTCCCTTCTTCGCTGCATTCTTCCCTAACTCAACAGCAAAGTCAGGTACCCATTTACAGCTGGGTAGACTGGAGCGTGTCGACACCATGAATTGAACCCGGCACCTATGCCGCAAGAGACCAGCGCTCTAACCACTCTGTCAATCGGACGCTCAAAAGGTACCCAATAATTATTTTCTCATGAATTATTTTCTCATGTTGGATGTTTATTGATTTACCAGTGCTGATATGTTTGTACATAACATCTGTTTACCATGGCTGACACAACATAAAATGCTCATCAAATTTTACACACTGATACAAACTTAATACATAAGTTTATTATTTATCTTAACAGAACACTGTACGCCATATCAAGTTCACAGCACACACTAATATTACAATTTTTCTTTTCTGAAAAGCTGCCTTGAAATTATTGCATAACAGTTTGAATTTTTATAAAAATACAAAAATTACTTGGAGGAAGAGTGGGGAATAACACACATAAAATACATACACTATTCTCAACAAATACTTCTGTTTACATTAAAAAATATCTGAAGTTATGTAATGAATAATGGAGGAAACCTGAGTACTGCGAACAGTAAATAAATAAAGGTAATTACCAGGTACTCGTTGGACATAAAGGATGACACCAGACAACAGAAAATAAAATATAAGTGATAGGCTTACCGGGAATCAAACCTAAAACAAACCAAATGGCGCCATCGCCTTGCTGTGACAGCATATCGTGAAAGGACGCTCAGCCAATTTTACACCCCCAAAAAAAAGTGCATTATTGGCTGAGGTCATTCTCATGACACTCACACAACTATGGTATTTTGATGACCTAGACAGTTTAAAGATGCAATCAATGTTATGTAATGATATGGTCTACAAATGTAATGGTTATATTATACACACACACACATACAGCCATACAGTTCATATTACTATCTACTGAAGATATACACACACTGGTTGACAAAAGCAAAATGTTTTCAGCAGCTAACACATTTTTGTTTTCCGAAGTCAAGACACGATTATTTCAGAAGTTGGGAAACAAGTTGTAATAACCATTAAAAGAAGGAAAAAAAACTAACTTACAAGCCCAGTATTAATTTAAACAGCATGTGTCTAATGTGGCAAAGTCACTTGGTTCTGGATTTGAATCCTGCCAGAGTTACTAAGGCAATGAAGAAGCGTACCGGTCACCCCATCTCATAAAGCTGAGATCTAGTATAGTGAAGTCCTTTTTTTTTAATTTGATGATGAGAAATATCCTGTTCAACCTCTGATAGGTTATAATTAGGATATAAGTTGTTTTCAATTCCAAATAATATGAATAACTGTCGATACATGAAAGTGGCTTCACATCTGTCAAATCATTGAAAATAGAACAAATCAAAATTACCAATTTTGCGTGTGTGTTAAAAAAAAAAAGAACCAAACAAACAAACAAACAAAAATAATATTCAGGGTGAGCGGTATAAAGGCCTGGTGTTTCCAGTTAGATATTTAATTGACTTTACTTGCCACAAGTCATATTGTAAGAACATCAATAGACCTTCACCTTCCCAATTACTATATATTAACTTTTGTTCTTGTTAAATACTGTTTGACTATATTATTGTGATGTATGAAAATCGGACCTCTCTTACTTTAATCCTTCAGTCCCCCTTTTCTCTCTTACAACTAAACAACTCGAGTCATTCCCACGATTGCTGGTTTGGTATGCCATAAGTTATCTGGACATCCGCCCTTTTGTTGTCTTCTCTCGAGGGCGATTAAAATAAAACTATTTCGGTATCTCTTACTGACATTCCCACAGAGAGGCAGACCACCAGAGATCAGGTTGCGATGTTAAGCCGAGGTTTGAAACCTCTGTTTAACACCTGATAATAGAATGGACGAAGATTTTGCAGGTGCGTTTGCCAGTCATGGGAACATGGGCCGATTCAGTATATTAACGCAGTTTTAGAAAAATTCATCATCAGTCTGGCCCCAGGAATTGGTGATATCTGCTAGCGCGAATCTTGGAGTTTTATATATAAAGAATTTCTGAGATTCACGGAGAGTGTCATTTTCCTAGTGTGGCGGTAATCTATATATATTAGAATTTTGAGTGTCTTAACGTGTTAATGTTTTAACTGGGATTTCTGTGTTTATTAAATAAGCATATTAAATAGTTCCAGCTGTAATAAGTAAATTTAATTTCTTGCTATTCCCCCAGTAAGAGACGCTTTAAATTAATTAATATACGCTAGGCGACTGATAATTAGAGATAAATATACTTTTATTCATCATCCGTAATTTTGTGAATTACTAGAGTTTTGTGGGTTTTAAATATAATTTAATACCGGAGTGATCTAGAGGTCTTACCTAACGAGTGTAGAATATAATAATGATATCATTGTTAAAATGTTTGTTTTTTCTACATCTAGGCGATCAACCCTGCGATCTAGCGGTCTGAATAGCTCCAGAAACATTCTTAAAATATTATTGGGTCCTAGATTTGGACCTGTGCGGTTCTCTTGGGGTTTTCTTACAGAGAGAAAGTCGCCACATATAAACATTTTTAAAGAATATAAAAATCAGAACTGGACAAGAAATTACCCAGATTGTTCACAGCAAATCTGATCCGCCTGTGGTGGCCAAATATCTATATATAAACATTGTTTCCAGAATATTGACTATCGTAGTTTTTTTCTTTTTCTCAAGTGGATTTATCCAGAACAAAAGAATATTTGGGTCCATAACCGGCACCCAAACCCCAGAGTGAGAGATAAAAACAGATAGGAGATCCTTTGCTTATCCTTATTGGTTTTCTAACAGTGTACCCACCAGACATTTTCCTAAAATATCGGACATCTGTGTGCTGCCCATGGTGAACATTTTTGATCGCAATATATATTTACCTGCCCTACCTGACGTGAACTTTTTGACACATAATATTAGCATTATTTAAGCGGACGTTCCCCATTAGGAAAAATTAATCATTCTTGGAGGAACTGGGGTCCCTTGGATAGCATCACCCTGAAATATGTCAAAGATACACAGATGTGTTAAAGAGTAGTAGGTAAGTGTGATTGCTGATTACTTGTGGCCACAGACTGACAGACTGTAAGAAAGAGAAATGAATATTTCATATTTTGTATAATCATTATACTCACTTCAGTCTTTTCGGGTTCGCAAATACTGTTATATCATTTTCTTGTCTTCTTTGTTTCAGGATAGATTAACTAGAGACTTGGTTCTTTTACTTTATCGTCTATCCCTATATATATATTATTATTAACTGTAATCTTTTGGGTTAATTACCTCTGTCAGGATCTACTTTGGGATTCCTTTACAGTAGAGGAGAGCCTATTGGGTTAATACATTTTCTTGCATTTTTTATGTCTGTAAACTATACCTTCTGATAGATAATATTGTTGTATGTGATTTCTTTAAGATAATAAACATAATAAACCTAAGTTATCGTGTTGGTCAAACCCCTGCCCATTATATGTTATCCATAGCTTGGTTCACGTCTGTACGTATTATGTCACAGAATTGTGTATATGTAAGTGAAGTGTAACTGATATATATGTACCAGGAGAGAAAGTAAGTCTAGTTAAATATTGTCGTGAGATAGGCTGGGATTAGAGCAATTACTCAATCCAGAGACTGTCCTTTCTCTTACACTCTCACCCCCTTGTGAAAAACAAAGCTATTTCTTACCCCTTATTCTCACATAGTTTACCATTATCACCTCTGCTCAGACGGGACCTTAAACATCTTTAACCTATCTCAATAAAATCTACGACATAAATGGTTGGCTCGTCGCGAGATTAAGATCCAAGTTTGAGTCTAGATAAATGTCTAAAGTCCGATACTGAATCAGAGGTTTCATCTAGATAGAGTGTGTTGTGAGTTTGTCTTGTGATTTAAGGAATAAATAATTACCCCCTAGACAACGCTCTTAGTTACTGGGTGTTTGACCATACACACATATAGGATTTGTTTCTTTCCACAGCAATAGTTACGGGAAACTTGTTTTGATAATAATCTTTGTTGAATATATGATATTTGGTAATTTTGTAACAGACCGCTATTTCGCGTGATTGTTTATCAATCACTAGGGTTTTTTTTTGAAGCAGCAGAGTTGAGCTAAGCAAAGGACGGCTTGTTCTGACTTTTAGTCAAGTTAATAACGTCCCTTCTCTTAACTGACTTCAGTGGGCGAGTTTTGGGGTGGAGTTTAATTTTTTTAAGGAAATTTTTTTTTCTCCTTAAATTGTTTTTAAATAAAAATATTTTTTTCTCCACCGTTAGTAATAGTAGTTTTTCCAGGTTATCTGATCTACCACTTTTGGATTAAGTCGTCTGTATTAGGAGCCTAAGTGCCAGAGATAACAGCGATAGATTAGTAAACTGATAACAGGAGGAGGTATCTCAGGGTAAAGAATAACATCTTTGTTGGTTTTTCTCGTAAGCGGCTAAGGATATAGTTTTTCTCCTTCTTTCCTTCTTTTTTTTCCTCGGGTAAGTGGCATTCAGTTCTCTAACATGGCTGAGCGTGTAAAACTTAGGACTATGCTGAGAGAGGAAGCAAGGGAGACAGGATTGCAAGGAGAGGAAGTGACCGCGTTCGTCAACACAGAACTTGACCGATATGACGCGGAGCAGAAAGTAGCAGAAGCTAGAGAGAAGGAAGATAAAGCGGATAGGAAAGAAGCGGAAGAGCGTCAATCTCTATTAGAGCAGAAGAAAATTGAGGCAGAGATGGAAGCTCGCAGGGCAAATGAAAGAGAGAAGGAGAGACAATACGAGGAACGAGAGAAGGAGAGACAGCACGAGTTGGCGCTTAAGGCTCTAGAAGTCCAAAGTCGCGGGGCTGCCTCTACTTCCAGCAATGGAGAGCCGTCATCTCCCCATTCATCGTTAACTGATCACTCCAGCACTCATTCTCCCCAACTCACAGCTATGTCTTTCGCCCTGGAACCCTTCCCAAGCCCCAATGAGAAAATTGACTCGTTTCTAGAAAAATTTGAGAGAATGGCAAATCTGTATGGGTTAGAGAGTTCCCGGTGGTGCCTAAAGCTTTCACAGGCTTTGAAAGGTAGTGCTTATGAAGTCTACATGAAACTGGGAAGCAGTCAAGACAACTACGACATGCTAAAGAAGGCTTTACTGGAGCGTTTCGAAATGAACGCTCGCAAGTTTCTGCAAATGTTCAGAAACAGCAGAAAGGAGAGCACTGAAACATTTCAGCAGTTTTCTTCACGGCTGAAGGGATATTTGACAAAGTGCATGGAGCTTTCCGAGCTCCCTCTCACCTACGAAGGTCTTGAGGAGTTCGTTCTTATAGAACAAATAAAAACCACTTTGTCAAGTGAAACCCGTAGATTCCTGGCTGAACAAGGCGCAGTCAAGTTAGATGACATTCTCAGTAAGTCTGAACGGTACATAAATGCTATGGCCGAGCTTCCCAGCACCAAACGCAAACCGACAGATGAGCCTGCTCGAAAAAATAATCTAGAGCAGTCTTCCCATTCCTCCCATCACCATAACCAACGAGAAGCCGTACCCCAATATCCTCCACAGGAAAAATCGAAATTCTTCAAAACCAGATATCCCACCCCCAACAATCCTGATCAACCCCACCGGCCTACGGGGCAGCGCGGCCAGAAAGGACAGGGTGACAAAGGGAAAACCCCTGCGCACGGGACATCTGATCAGGGCAAGCACACCGGGCCAAATCGCATCGGATGCTTGCAAACAGCCTCGCAAGGAAGAATCAATGTCAGTGATTCTCAACCTGAGGGGGAGAGGCCCTCAACGCGAGGAACTGTTATTTTGAACGGGACTTCAACATCTTGTCTTTTTGACACGGGTTTATCCTTTGACTGTATAGTCGCAAGGCACCTGGTCAAACCCGGTCAAGAGACAGAAGACACCGTCAAACTTAGTGGAGTTTTCAAGAGTGATGCACCCAGGACGCTTCCTATCGCACTGGTAGAAATACACTCTGATTTTGTCAGAGGTGTTATTAAAGCGGCCATTATGGATGATCCTATCTACCCAGTTATACTTGGATGTAGATATGTGTTTATTGGGAGACCAAAGGAGCCGATTGTGGCAGCAGTAACCACAAGAGGGCAAGCCCAGAAGGAACGGGAGCCTGCGCCAAATTTGTTACCTATGGAACTAAAAGAGGCGCAACAAAAGGACCCTACCTTGGAGCCCTGCTTTAGGAAACTGCCCATGGCTAAGGACCCCAGACACAACGGAGACATCTTCTCTAAGGATGGTGTACTGTATCGCAGAACGGGCAAACCTGATCAAGGGCATAACCAGCTCCTAGTACCGAGACAGTACAGAGACCAAATCTTAGAAATGGGGCACTCTCTTCCCTTTAGCGGACATATGGGACAAAACGCCACTATTCAGCGAATACAAACCCACTATTGGTGGCCAGGAATGAACTCTGACATTATCAGGTATGTGAAATCCTGCGCCCAGTGCCAACGGGTAGCACCCAAGCACTTGACACCCCCAGTACCCATGGGGCAAATGCCAATTGTGGGGACTCCATTTGAACGGGTTGCTGTCGACATCATTGGACCCCTGGAAAGGACCAAAAGAAGGAACAGGTTCATCCTGACCTTAGTCGACACTTGCACAATGTGGGCCGAAGCTGTACCGCTAACATGCACAGATTCCAAGCATGTCGCAGAAGCCCTGGTGCAAATCTTTACACGGTTGGGATTCCCTCAACAAGTTTTTGACGGACAATGGATCCCAATTCCGTAGCCTGTTAATGGAGGAGATCTTTAAGATCTTGAGGGCCAAACACATCCACACAAGCCCCTACCATCCGGCCGGAAATGGGCTTGTGGAGCGCTTCAATGGCAGCCTCACCATGATGTTACGTAAGCTGGGACAAGAGAAACCTGAAGATTGGGACCTTTTCATTCCTGCAGCCTTATTCGCCTACAGGGAGGTTCCCCAGGCATCTACAGGATTTCCACCAGCTACACTTTTATTCGGCAGACCTATTAAGGGGCCGCTAGAAGCCTTACTTCGGTCCCTGACAGACCATAAGGCTGACGAGACAGTCGTCTCAGCAAGCAAATATGTATCAGAGCTCAAGGAAAGGTTACAACTAGGATGGGACCTAGCAACAACCAACCTTAAGAAAGCACGCGCAAAGCACGCTCAACGATACAATAAAGCAGCGAAAGAGAGAGAACTCCAACCAGGGGAGAAAGTTTTGTTGCTACTTCCAACCGGAAACAACAAACTTCGCATCGGATGGCAAGGGCCGTTTACCGTCCTTAAAAAGATCTCCCGCACTAACTACAAGATCTCTATTAAAGGAAAGGAGAAGGTCTACCACGTAAATCTGCTAAAGAAATACTTGGAAAGACCGGTGCCGTCCTCCGAACATCTCCTGGCGGTCGCCATAGCGACGGAAGATGAGGAAGATGACGATAGTTGCATGGAGTATCCATTGCAACAAACGGAATCTTTCAAAGATGTCAAATTCGGCGAAAATCTCTCGGAAGCACAACAGACAGAAACCAGGGCGCTACTGAAACAGTACACTGCAGTCTTGACGGATGTACCTGGTCGAACAAATCTCATAGAATTCGATATGAAACTGACCAACGAAACCCCTGTTCGAACCAGAGTTTACCCCATTCCGTACGCTAAAGCTGATGCACTACGCGGAGAGATAGACAAGCTGCGTCAAGCAGAAATTATCAGTGAGTCTACCTCTCCTTATAGTTCGAGTGTAGTACTGTTACAGAAGCCCAATAAGGAAGTTCGGCTGTGCATAGATTACCGTTTACTTAACACAGTAACGGAATTCCAGCCCGAACCTCTACAGAGCGCTTCTGAGCTGTTCACTAAGCTTAGCAAGGCAAGAATTTTCTCAAAGATTGACTTGAGTAAAGGTTACTACCAAATACCAGTCAAGGAGGAAGTTAAGCCTTTGTTAGCTTTTAGCACCAGTGAAGGACACTACACTTTCAACGTAATGCCGTTCGGATTGCACAACGCACCAGGAGTCTTCACCAGAATGATGAGGAAGCTTTTAGAACCCTTGCAAAGTCCCCATATCCATAATTTCATGGATGACATATTAATTGCATCGGAAAACTATGATGAACATATTGCTACGGTTGCTATGCTCTTCAGGCGACTACAGGAAACTGGTCTCACAGCCAGACCTAGCAAATGTCTCATCGGATTTCAAAAGCTAGACTTCCTGGGACATACCATTTCTCAAGGCTGCATGTGGCCAGTTACCAAGAACATTGAGAAAATAGTTGCAGCAAAAAGACCCCGAACGAAGAAAGACACCCGTTCTTTTCTATCACTGTGTGCTTACTATCAGAAATTTATCAAGAATTTCAACGGGCTAACGGCACCCCTTACTGACCTTAAAAAAAAAGGGCGCCCGGACAAGGTTATTTGGGATTCGAAGTGCGAACAAGCTTACGTCACTTTAAAAGGTCAATTGTCTGAATACCCCATTTTGAGACTACCTGACCTCAAGAAACCTTTTATATTGCGGGTCGACGCTTCGGGTCAGGGCATCGGGTCAACCCTGCTCCAAGCAGATGACACCGATCCGAATCTGTTATTTCCAGTTGCGTATGGCAGCCGTAAACTGAATGCTGCAGAACGTAACTATTCCACCGTCGAAAGAGAGTGTCTAGCACTTGTTCATGGCATAAGGAAATACCATGAATATCTTTACGGAGTAACATTCACGGTGCAAACAGACCACGCTCCTTTAGCTTTTCTTGGGGCGAATAAGGAATTCAACGCGAGGATCATGCGCTGGGCCTTGCTACTAAGCGTGTACTCTTTCAAAGTGGAATACATTCCGGGAAAAACAGAATGTAGGAGCAGATTTTATGAGTAGAAATTGGAGCACGGAAGAGGAGGTGGAAAGCGAAAACAACAATCACCTGCAAGTTACTGATCAAGAGAGCTCCATTGTCATAAATGAAACATGAAATGGTTTCATGTCTTTAAGAGGGGACGACTGTGACGTATGAAAATCGGACCTCTCTTTCTTTAATCCTTCAGTCCCCCTTTTCTCTCTTACAACTAAACAACTCGAGTCATTCCCACGATTGCTGGTTTGGTATGCCATAAGTTTATCTGGACATCCGCCCTTTTGTTGTCTTCTCTCGAGGGCGATTAAAATAAAACTATTTCGGTATCTCTTACTGACATTCCCACAGAGAGGCAGACCACCAGAGATCAGGTTGCGATGTCAAGCCGAGGTTTGAAACCTCTGTTTAACACCTGATAATAGAATGGACGAAGATTTCGCAGGTGCGTTTGCCAGTCATGGGAACATGGGCCGATTCAGTATATTAACGCAGTTTTAGAAAAATTCATCATCAGTCTGGCCCCAGGAATTGGTGATATCTGCTAGCGCGAATCTTGGAGTTTTATATATAAAGAATTTCTGAGATTCACGGAGAGTGTCATTTTCCTAGTGTGGCGGTAATCTATATATATTAGAATTTTGAGTGTCTTAACGTGTTAATGTTTTCACTGGGATTTCTGTGTTTATTAAATAAGCATATTAAATAGTTCCAGCTGTAATAAGTAAATTTAATTTCTTGCTATTCCCCCAGTAAGAGACGCTTTAAATTAATTAATATACGCTAGGCGACTGATAATTAGAGATAAATATACTTTTATTCATCATCCGTAATTTTGTGAATTACTAGAGTTTTGTGGGTTTTAAATATAATTTAATACCGGAGTGATCTAGAGGTCTTACCTAACGAGTGTAGAATATAATAATGATATCATTGTTAAAATGTTTGTTTTTTCTACATCTAGGCGATCAACCCTGCGATCTAGCGGTCTGAATAGCTCCAGAAACATTCTTAAAATATTATTGGGTCCTAGATTTGGACCTGTGCGGTTCTCTTGGGGTTTTCTTACAGAGAGAAAGTCGCCACATATAAACATTTTTAAAGAATATAAAAATCAGAACTGGACAAGAAATTACCCAGATTGTTCACAGCAAATCTGATCCGCCTGTGGTGGCCAAATATCTATATATAAACATTGTTTCCAGAATATTGACTATCGTAGTTTTTTTTTCTTTTTCTCAAGTGGATTTATCCAGAACAAAAGAATATTTGGGTCCATAACCGGCACCCAAACCCCAGAGTGAGAGATAAAAAAACAGATAGGAGATCCTTTGCTTATCCTTATTGGTTTTCTAACAGTGTACCCACCAGACATTTTCCTTAAAATATCGGACATCTGTGTGCTGCCCATGGTGAACATTTTTGATCGCAATATATATTTACCTGCCCTACCTGACGTGAACTTTTTGACACATAATATTAGCATTATTTAAGCGGACGTTCCCCATTAGGAAAAATTAATCATTCTTGGAGGAACTGGGGTCCCTTGGATAGCATCACCCTGAAATATGTCAAAGATACACAGATGTGTTAAAGAGTAGTAGGTAAGTGTGATTGCTGATTACTTGTGGCCACAGACTGACAGACTGTAAGAAAGAGAAATGAATATTTCATATTTTGTATAATCATTATACTCACTTCAGTCTTTTCGGGTTCGCAAATACTGTTATATCATTTTCTTGTCTTCTTTGTTTCAGGATAGATTAACTAGAGACTTGGTTCTTTTACTTTATCGTCTATCCCTATATATATATTATTATTAACTGTAATCTTTTGGGTTAATTACCTCTGTCAGGATCTACTTTGGGATTCCTTTACAGTAGAGGAGAGCCTATTGGGTTAATACATTTTCTTGCATTTTTTATGTCTGTAAACTATACCTTCTGATAGATAATATTGTTGTATGTGATTTCTTTAAGATAATAAACATAATAAACCTAAGTTATCGTGTTGGTCAAACCCCTGCCCATTATATGTTATCCATAGCTTGGTTCACGTCTGTACGTATTATGTCACAGAATTGTGTATATGTAAGTGAAGTGTAACTGATATATATGTACCAGGAGAGAAAGTAAGTCTAGTTAAATATTGTCGTGAGATAGGCTGGGATTAGAGCAATTACTCAATCCAGAGACTGTCCTTTCTCTTACACTCTCACCCCCTTGTGAAAAACAAAGCTATTTCTTACCCCTTATTCTCACATAGTTTACCATTATCACCTCTGCTCAGACGGGACCTTAAACATCTTCAACCTATCTCAATAAAATCTACGACAATTATGTAGTTCCCTAGGTCTGTCTATTCTCTTCTACACTTCGCTCCTCTATGGCAGTACCTACTATTGGACCACTGTTACTTTTTTTGTTAACTCACACATGCCTGAACATGAACACACACACCAAATCAAAACATTTTTTTTAAAAGATATTCGTACATTACACAGTAACTAAAAACATGAAAGTATCACTGTTCCCTCATGTATCACAATATCATTGAAGACTGATACTGTTAAGATCCGAACCACAAAAACATTCTTAAATAAATTTTAAGATCCAAACTGTTAAAAACAAAAATGTTACTGGCGCAGAAGATAACATAAATAAATAAAAGTGGACAAACAATATAAATCTGATATATAAAAGTTTGTTTGCTTGAGTAACCTCTGTTATGGGGTCAAATTCAGTACCTGCTTACATAAATATCTATGGCACACTATACACATTTTGTAATTTTAATTTGATGATGAGAGATAGCAAAGAAACAAAGTTACAACACATCAGAGCATGTATATTCCCAATAGCAACATATGGATGCGAGACTTGGACACTCAATAAAACAGTTGCAAAAAAGGTTACATCATTTGAAATGAAATGCTACAGAATGATGTTGAGAATACCCTGGACAGAAAAAAAGACCAACAGAGAAGTACTGCACTCACTAAATGTACAGGAACATTGGCTCCTAAATACCATCGCAATAAGGAAGCTGAAATTTTTCGATCATATAAAAAGACATAATAGTCTGGAAAAAACAGTGATGGAAGGCATGGTCCCTGGAAAAAGGGGAAGGGGCCGACCTAGACGACGGTGGACCCAGGACATCACAGAGAGTCTGAACTTGTCTTTGGCTGATGCAGGTCGACTTGCCCAGAATCGTGATGTGTTCAGAGCAGCTGTAATGGAGACAACGTTCTGGAGAGAATACGTCACATGATGATGATGATGAGAAATATCCCGTTCAACCTCTGATGGGTTATAATTAAAATATATAGTGTTTTCAATTCCAAATAATATGAATAACTGCTGATATGTGAAAGTGGCATCACATCTCTCATCCAATCATTGTAAATAGGGCAAATCAAAATTACCAATTTTGCGTGCATGTAAAAAAACTAAAACAAACAAAACAAAACCAAACACAAATAATAAACAGGGGGAAGGTATAAGGGCCTGGTGTTTCCAGTTAGATATTCAATAGACTTTCATTTGCTATAAGTCACGTTTTAGAAGAACATCATCAGACCTTCACCTTCCCAATAACTATATATTAACTTTTGTTCTTGTTAAATACTGTTGGACTATATTATACAGTTCCCTAGGTCTGTCTATTTATTTATGGGTAAATTTGAACATTTCTCAGATACTCAAGCTATAAAAAATGTCTGTCAGATGAGAACAATTTTGAAATCTTGTGAATGAGAATGCAGATATAATGATAACCAAGTTGATTATCTATCCTCAATGCTTCCTTCTCAGGTACCTTTCATTATGAGCAGATTATCTTAAGATTATATATTTGGTTTATATGTTGTTACTACAGCTAGAGGGGTCGGAGTGGCCTCTAATTCTAAAGGTACTGTGCTCCCAGTACAGGGAATATAATTGATGGAAATGTGTTTCAGAACCAGTGGTTCCTCATGATGTCATACTCCCCCATGGTCTCCTGGGTAGTGAGATCAAATACCCAGCCTTCTCGGAAAAGGGTGACAAATTAGGAGGTCCCATGTGCAAGTTGCACACATTAAAAATCCCTCTGCAGTTGAAAATTGTAAAGAGTAGGCCTTGGCAAAATTTAAAAATTAGGAAACCTACCAGCCACAGAAATATTCATAGAATGTGTGATTCCTGTATACACACATTGAAATCCTCACCAGTGCTAAGTAGTTCATACACTGTGCTGAGATCCTACTTGTGTGCTCTAAGGGAGGAGATTGGAGTACTCATGGAGTTGTCCATGTGCAATAAAGATAGTCCTTAAAACCAAGGCAGACCAATACTACAGCTCGTCACCTTATTAATGCTATATTCCACCTCCACTACAGCTTGTTTTGAGAAAAACGCGTTCAAAGTTGTTGGGTTAGTAGTCGAAAAGAAGGATATATCCCATTAAAGTGAAGTTTTTCATGATGATCCAAATAGTTACCTGTAAGATATTGTGTAAGCTGATAGATTAAACTATAAGACCTTGATTTATGACATACCAATTTTGGCCTAAAGTGGAGATGGAATAAAGAAGTACTAGGGCGACAAAATCTTGGAACAGATAAACTCAAGTCAACTCCTTTATGGAAGGCTCCATTTTTGCTTACCTGCTGAAAATGGCAACATTAAAACTTTTGTTACTCTATTTGGACTGAGTGGAGAGTGGGAAGAAGGTACTATATTTGGGCATTGGAAATCTGACTTTATTTTCTTGACTTAGTACTCCATATGTCCTAATTATAACCCTTCAAGGGTTACATGTAATACTTTATAATTTTTAAAAAATGGACATTGAGTGGAGAGTGGTTGAAGCTCTTGCTTCTCTAGGCAAAGTTACTGGGTTTGGCAGAACCACCTTTTGATCTCCTCGACATCAGCACGTCCTCTACATTCTATTATCTCCACTTTTCTTTTTTTTTTTTTATTATCAATGTTTTCCAACTACCATATTTTAATTACTACTTTTCTCCCACTTTTTGATCACTGCTATTCACATTTCAATAAGAATCTTCAACTCAAATGTCAAGTCAGTCCTATTGTACGGCTCTGAGACATGGAGAGCAACAAAAACAACAACCAAAATGCTACAGACTTTTATAAACGGGTGCTTGCATAGAATAGAAGGACTGAAATAGTATAACAAAGTCACAAATGTGGAATTGATGACAAGAACCAGACTAGTGCCGGTGGAACAAGAGTTGAGAAGAAGACGCTGGCGACGGATAGGACACACATTGAGGAAACCTGTTGATAGCATTACAAGGCAGTCCTTGTTCTGGAATCCACAGGGAAAGAAAGGCAGAGGTCGACCAAAAAACACATGGAGAAGAGAACTGGATACAGAAGTGAAAATTATGAGGAAAACATGGAAAGAACTTGAGCGGACAGCACAGGACAAGGAAGACTTGGCATGTGTTTGTTGAAGTCCTATGCTGCTCGGGGAGCTAAAGGGGGTATTGATTGATTGATTCACATTTCACCTCTATAGTTCAAGAGGGTCTCTGAGGTGACATAGACAACACAGGACTGCTGCTTCTTCTGGCATGCTTTAAAAGGCAACTAATATGAGGTTGTGCATGAGGCTGACAACCTCATAATCTCAATGAAAATTGCAACAGAAACTGCAAGAGCACACGTGAATATTTTGGTGCATGCTTCCAGGCTGACGGCTAGCTGCAGTGGTGTCCCCTTGCTCAGTGGAGAGCAAAAATGAAAATTGATTTTGATGACAATTCACTATTTCTTGTTCTTGTTGTTCTTGTTCTTGTTGTCCTTGTTGTTCTTGTTCTTGTTGTCGTTCTTGTTCTTGTTCTCGTTCACCAAGTGTGATCAAGATCAGGAAATTGTGTGGATTACACACATTACCCTGTACACGCCTTGTTGATAATTTTTTAATAAGCAATTACATTTTTTTTTAATAATATCAAAATCTTGTGTTACCAAAAATCTGTTGTGTCACAAACATGAAAAATCAGGCATTATTTGCAATAAAATCTTTAATAACTTTTGCTGCTGCTCTGACGTCATCCAGATCATTGTACACTTGAATGCAGAATCGAAAGTAATAATCCCCAGATATTGAGCATAAAAGTCCAAAAACATTTGTATCACCAAAAACTGCTCGCTGCAAGGCCCATGTTTGATCCTGGAAATAAAGTTGAAAACTGTTAATACAGTGATGTTCAACCAGTATGCCGTGGCACACTGGTGTGCTGTAAAGAGTCCACAAGTGTGCCACGAGAGTTTGGGAGAAGGTAGGGGAAAAAATAGTGAGAAAAATACTGAGTAATAAAAAAAATTGTCGAGGTAAATTTGATAAGAACTGTATATTTTTCATAAAATGTCGATAAGAATGAAAACAATAAATGTTTAATAAAAACTAAACTTGTAAAATTCTAAGAATCCCTATTGTTCCAGATCATAAAATAACTCAACAATGTAATTTTACTACCCCACCCTTCACCCTTGTTGAGCCACCATGCATTGTAGTAACCTTCCCTGCAATGATAGAGAACCTCTACCTATTTGAAAATGACCAAGACAATCATTACAAGGGGAGGTAACTATAATACACGTCTACAGAGAACCTTTCCAGCATTTTTGTTTGTTATTTCTATTTTGTTTTATTTATTTTGCTCTTTCTGAATTTAGATTATTAGTATCAATGAGAGGCCTTTATTTCAAAATTAGTCGTTCCTGAGCTCCAAAACAATACTGGATGAGATGATCAAAAAAGATTAACTACATCAAGAGTAGGCCATTAAAATCTAGGTTGTTTTCAGCACTGTCTTCTGCCATGGAAGCTCCTGCAGCATACAGTATTTATATCAAAATAATTTTTTTTAAATCTATGACATACAGATCAATACTATTTTTAAAATAACACAATTAGAATTTTAGCTTTTGAACTTTTAAACACAATCTTAATACTAGTTTTTTAAATAGTAAAATATCTCCTTAAAATACTGATGGTGTGCCTTGACAAATTTAGCACCTTGTTCGGTGTGCCATGAGTTGAAAAAGGTTGAAAATCACTGTGTTCATTTTTTTTTTTTTTTTTAACCAGCGGCACTTGGGCTTTCAGCCCTTCGGCCCAATGACGTCATTGCGAGGCTGGGGAGCCTGTGGACTTTCCTTCCAACCCGGTCAGAAGCTTCGCTCCTTCCCATCCACAGAGGGTTTATCTCAGGAGCCATTCAGGTTATTCAGTCAAAATCCCGGTCATTGACACTCCTTCAAATGCTGACGCCCGGGCTTGAACCTTGAACACCTGATCACCAGCGCAACGTTGTAACCATTACACCAGCACGGCTCCCGACCGTGTTAATACATAAAGCAATAAAACTAACTTAAAGCTATACAACAACTTGCACAGTGGATCTAGACATCTACCCCTTATACAAGCTGTAGCACTGTTCAGCCATAGACAAAAATACAAAAGACAGCCTGAATATAATAAAATACAAAAGAGAACCTGAATATAATAAAATACAAAAGAGAACCTGAATATAATAAAATACAAAAGAGAACCTGAATATAATAAAATACAAAAGAGAGCCAGAATATAATAAAATACAAAAGAGAGCCTGAATATAATAAAATACAAAAGACAGCCTGAATATAATAAATTACAAAAGAGAGCCTGAATATAATAAAATACAAAAGAGAGCCTGAATATAATAAAATACAAAAGAGAGCCTGAATATAATAAAATACAAAAGAGAGCCTGAATATAATAAAATACAAAAGAGAGCCTGAATATAATAAAATACAAAAGAGAGCCTGAATATAATAAAATACAAGAGAACCTGAATATAATAAAATACAAAAGAGAGCCTGAATATAATAAAATACAAGAGAACCTGAATATAATAAAATACAAAAGAGAGCCTGAATATAATAAAATACAAGAGAACCTGAATATAATAAAATACAAAAGAGAGCCTGAATATAATAAAATACAAAAGAGAGCCTGAATATAATAAAATACAAAAGAGAGCCTGAATATAATAAAATACAAAAGAGAGCCTGAATATAATAAAATACAAAAGCACCGGGGGGGGGTGTGTCTCCGAAAAGCCAAAGAAAGAACAGGACTATCCTTCAAGAATGTCCTACAAGGCATCTAATATGAAGCTGTGAATGGGCCTGGCAACCGCATCTCGTAAAAGAAATTTTCATAAAAATCACCACTGCAAGAGGAGGGCGTGAATGGTTGGTAGTGGCTTCCCACAAAGAAGCTGCTAAACAGGTTGCTCCATGCTCCATAAGGAGCACAAAAGAAAATGATGATAATGATATCAGGATGTGTTCGCAAATCTGGAGCTGCGGTAGCACAGTGGTTAGTGCACTGACATCCTAGCTCAGTGGTCCATGGTTCGATCCCCAGTTGTGGTGGGATTTATTTGACCGCAAACGGCTCTGGGGTCGACCCAGCCTCATGAATTGGGTACCAGAGCAACTCTGGGAAGGTTAAGGTGGCCTCGTGATGCTGACCACATCGCCCCTACTGTGCTGATGGTCAAGAAATTATGGCCCTAACACCATATCCCAATATGCCTCAACGGGCGGGTAACGGGATCCTTTACCTTTACCCCTTATTGCAAATCTTAGAGGATTTACAGGATACAAAGAAAACTCTTGACAACAATGACAGCTTTGAGAAACAGTCTTAAATGGGACCCAAAGATGCAGCAATAGAAAATGCAGTCAGCGACCCATAGCTTGACTGCTTGCATCAGAGTCAGCGAACCAGAGCTGACTAAGACCCTACTCCACCTCCACGTAGTGGTCCTGGAAACAGTCTGCATCACTGCAGTCTGGCTGAGAGAGTAGGGATCGCAGAGGGAAGGCAAACCCGGTCCCAAAAACTGCCGTGCTGAAGTCGGATGTGTCGACCGAAAGGTGCAGATATCACAGCTCCGGCGTAAACAGGCACAACGCAACCAACGTCCTTTTCAGGACGAACGAGGAAGAAGAAGAAACAGTCTTAAATGCAGCAAGAACACTGGATGAACTCAACAGATGCACTAGAGGTGACCTTGACCTGTGCTCTGCCTTAACATAATCATCAAGTGATAATAAAAGATAAAGGTAGTTTCGCAGCAGACAACGATGCAGGGGAGTGAAGTGTTAGAGACTTCACTTATACTAGGCATCAAGATTTATGAGGTACAGTGAGCAGTTCCCTTCCTCACTGCCGTTGCATTTTCAAACTTAAGAACAGAGTTAGGTTCCTTATCTTTACAACTGGGTAGACTGGAGGGCATCAAGACCTGGTTTTGAACCCGGTCCCATTGCTTCAAGAAACAAGCTCTCTAACCACTCTGCCACTCAAAGGCATCTAAGCAAGGCAAAACAATTAAAAAAAACTAAAGATTTTCTAAAGGGATAGTTGTGTTCCTTGTCAATAACAACTTGATACATCTCAAGTTCTGTACGAATAACAGAGAATCCCAATATTAGATTATTTGCAATCATGCAATTTATCCATACTGCAGAACAGGTGATGAGAACAGACAGTTAGGGAACAGCACGATACAGTCAAGTAGTATTTAACAGGAACAAAAATTAAAATATAGTGATTAGTGGAAATATGGTGGGACAGTGAAGGTTTAGTGGCGTTCTACTAATACATTTCACTGATGACAAATAACAAGTCAACTAATATCAACTCAAATACCTGAAGCTTTCCCAACCCCTCCCCCCTTTTTTTAGTTGTTTTACACTATAACAAGTATGACGAGACTACCATTTTTGGACAAAGGAAAAGGCACACACATGCAGACTCACACTCACACATAAAATTTACACACTGTTTACAACTGAACAGGAGGTATGATGTCAAATTCGGGTATCAGCCAGTGAACATACCATTTGGACTTAGAGGCACTATATATAATAATTATAACCCATCAGAGGTTGAACTGGATATATTTTTCTTCATAAAATTTAAAAACAAAAAATACTTACCGGTGAACATGGAAACTTGGGAAATGAAGGAAGTTTAACCAGTTTCATATTGGGAGCCTCCAGTGATTCTGGTATCTGAAGTGCCTCAAGGCCAACTTCCTTGACAAAAATCTCCTTTGCTGTATTGGCAAGTTCTGACGTGTAGCCAACAATCTTGTCCTGGGTGATAAAAGGATATAAACTACCCAGAACTGTTATATATCCAGCAACATTCTGAACTCAAGAAGTCAAAGAGAACATAAACTACCCAAAATATAAGCAAGATGCTGATCTTCAGAAGTTTAGTACAAGTCAATAAGTATATAAACTATCCAGAAATTGTATATGCTCAACAAGACCCTGAACTCAAATAGTTATGTGCAAGTCAAAAAGAACATAAACCACCCAAAATATAAGCAAGATGCTGATCTTCAGAAGTTTAGTACAAGTCAATAAGTATATAAACTATCCAGAAATTGTATATGCTCAACAAGACCCTGAACTCAAATAGTTATGTGCAAGTCAAAAAGAACATAAACCACCCAAAATATAAGCAAGGTGCTGATCTTCAGAAGTTAGTACAAGTCAATAAGGATATAAACTACCCAGAAACTGAGCAGGGTCCTGATCTCAAGAAGCTTAGTGCAAGTCAATAAGAATATAAACTACCCAGAAATTAAGCACAATTCTAATCTTAACTTCTTTTTCTTCACAGTTCGCTCTCAAATAACCACATTTTCTCTCTTATAAAGCAGGCTTCTCTCATTACCATACAGTTTCTCCATCAACTGGGTTGGAGAAGGCCAAGCTACTACCCTGCTTCTCTCATGGAGCCAACAGTTTTGGAATAAATGTTCTACTGTTTGTTTGTCCTCCTCACATGGGAGTTGGAGTGGCTAAGATGTATGGTGCACACCTCGAGTTATAGAGGTACCAGGTTTAATTCCCAGTTGAGGGAATGTAATTTATGGACATTTTTTTTTTTTCAGAACCAGTGGTCCTAATGATGTCATACTCCCCCTGGTCTCCTGGGTAGTGAGATCGAATGCCTAGCCTTCTTGGATTAGGGCGAAAAAACATTAGGTCCCGTGTGCAAGTAAGTGCATGTTAAAAATTCCACAGCAGTTAGAAATCGTAAAGAGTAGGCCGCTGTCCTGGCAAAATTTAAAAATTAGAAAAACCCCCCCACCACAAAAATATTTATAGAATGTGTGATTCCTAGATACACACATTGGGATTCTCGCCGGTGCTAGAGAGTTTGTGCACCGTGCTGAGATCCTCCTTGTGTGATCTAAGGGAGGGGATCGGAGCACTGATGGAGTTGTCCATGTGCAATGAAGATGTTCCTTAAAACCAAACCAAACCAAACCTTACATGGACACATCTGTCTGTCTGATTTTCAGTTTGTTGACCAGATGGTATCTGAGTCTGCAATGGCTGGTTGTCAAGTCTAAAAATTATCACTTGGTCTCTTCTTAGTAATGTATAGTATGGTTCTGTATTACTGGACTTAGGATGTTCCTTCTGCCACTTTTTCTCTATAGTTATTTCTGATTATTGCTTTTTATCTCTTCATACGTAGCCATCTTCTGTCTGGGCTTTCCTTCCTCGCTCTTTGGCAAGTTTATCTGCCTTGTCATTTCCATATATCTGATAAAATGACTGCTGAACATCTGCTTCAAAGTTGCCCCTTATATGCGGTACAGAGAAAGCGCATATGGCCGATGCGAGCTCCTTTCGTGAAAAAGCTTTCCGGGGATTCAAATAGCCTCAAACTGACTACTGCTTTCTTTGAGAACATTCAAGTGGACGTCTGAGAGTGTACGAAGAAGAAGATTTCCATATATCTAGCAGTGGATGGAGATCGACTGTACTTTCACTTTTTGGAATGTATAGTTGGTTTCCATTAGTGCTTCTGCCGGGCTGTCTAATTTATTGCTTTGAATCTTAACTTACAGATCAGTATCATTCATAAGTACTTACCATTCCACCTATAGCAAAGTAAAATTGCAAACCATGTCTACCACAGATGTACGGTATGTGATCCCTGGTTCCTTGATCAAAGAACTGCTTGTCCAAGGACAAGCCCATCTGCCAGGAGGTGTTTGGAGGGTTAATCCAACCTGCGTGTTTGCTGTCAAACCATAAGACAGCATCTCCACGGGGAGAATAGACCCATTTATGTAGATTTGCTGAGGGATGGACATAAAAACTGTTACTTCTTTGCAATACAGTACATCACCATCATCATCTCCTTCTTCGGTCCTTATGGAGCACACAGCCATAGCTACAGCTTGCCCCCTTACATGACGTCTGCACCAAAGCTTCTACTGTGATGGTTTCTGAAGCACTTTGTCTTGCATGATAAAGTTGCCAGCTCCATCAATCACTCAACAGCCATCAGCTCCCCAAGGAGCATAGGCCTTCAACAAACACATGCCAAGTCTTCCTGTCCTGTGCCATCCGCTCAAGTTCTTTCCATGTTTTCCTCATCCTCTTTCACTTTTGCCTTCTCTTCTCCATGTCTTTTTTGGTCTACCTCTGCTTCTCTTTCCCTGGGGAATTCAGAACAAGGACTGCCTTGTAATGCTATCAACAGGTTTCCTCAATGTGTGTCCTATCCATCACCAGCGTTTTCTTCTCACCTCTTGTTCCACTGGCACTTGTCTGGTTCTTGTCATTAGCTCCACATTGGTGACCTTGTCGTACCATTTCAATCCTTTTACTGTAAGCAATCACCCATTCATGAATGTCTGTAGCTTTTTTTTTTTTTTTTTTTTTGTTCTCCATGTTTCAGAGCCATACAATAGGACTGACTTGACATCTGAGTTGAAGATTCTTATTTTCATGTTGGACTTGATTTCTCTTGTTCTCCGTACATTTCCCAATGCAATGACAGCTCCTCTTGCCTTTTGCATACTTATTTTTATATCACTGTCTGTCCCTCCTACTGCCATCACCGGTGTCAATACCTTGTCGAGGTATGGCGGCTTGTGTACCCTGATTACCCCCAGAGCTATGCCAGCAGGAGTTTTACTCCTGGAAGGTTCTACCAAGCTGGACAGGTTTGCGCGGGCAGGGGTCAGACGAAAGCAGACACCCTGGTCCTCCAGGTTGGGGGTTTTAACATAGGGTTGACACCCCTGTCTATGTTAAAAAAAATTGAAGTTACGGAAACAACAACGAATAAACAAACTTTGCTGCGGGACGGACATCCGGAGTCTGAGGCTCGTATGACTGTCGAACCAGAGTTGGGGCACTGTACGAAGGATGGCCACCGACCGAGCAAAGTGGAATCAATTTGTTGTTGCCCTACAAGACGCCACTAGGCGTGATGGCCACTGACTGCTTTGACGGTCGGCGGCTAAGGATCAAAGAAGAAGAAGAAGTCTGTCCCTCCAACTTTGTCCATAGTGCTGCCAAGATATGTGTACAATTCTACATCTTGTAATTGTGTTTCTTCAAGTTCAACCTTGTTATCAAGCTTCTACACTGATAGTTTCTGTAGTAATTTGTTTTACGTGGTTAGGTTGCCATCCCCAAACACAATCTTATTTATAGCACCCTTTTATAACATGCCTGAGGGAACAGTAATCCTATTCTTTCTTTGCCTTATCCTAGGATAGGAGAAATAAAGGGAGAACAAGAACGGCACGGAGAAGAGAACTGGAGACATGCATTGACAAGGATAAATAAGGCAAAGAAATAACTTGAAAGGATCACACAGGACAGGAAGGCTTGACACAGGACAGGAAGGCTTGACACAGGACAGGAAGACTTGACACAGGACAGGAAGACTTGACACAGGACAGGAAGGCTTGACACAGGACAGGAAGGCTTGACACAGGAAAAGAAGGCTTGACACAGGACAGGAAGGCTTGACACAGGACAGGAAGACTTGACACAGGACAGGAAGACTTGACACAGGACAGGAAGGCTTGACACAGGACAGGAAGGCTTGACACAGGACAGGAAGGCTTGACACAGGACAGGAAGGCTTGACACAGGAAAAGAAGGCTTGACACAGGACAGGAAGGCTTGACACAGGACAGGAAGACTTGACACAGGACAGGAAGACTTGACACAGGACAGGAAGGCTTGACACAGGACAGGAAGGCTTGACACAGGACAGGAAGGCTTGACACAGGACAGGAAGGCTTGACACAGGACAGGAAGGCTTGGCACAGGACAGGAAGGCTTGGCACAGGACAGGAAGGCTTGACACGGGACAGGAAGGCTTGACACAGGACAGGAAGGCTTGACACAGGACAGGAAGGCTTGACACGGGACAGGAAGGCTTGACACGGGACAGGAAGGCTTGACACAGGACAGGAAGGCTTGACACAGGACAGGAAGGCTTGACACAGGACAGGAAGGCTTGACACAGGACAGGAAGGCTTGACACAGGACAGGAAGACTTGACACATGACAGGAAGGCTTGACACAGGACAGGAAGGCTTGACACAGGACAGGAAGGCTTGACACAGGACAGGAAGACTTGACACAGGACAGGAAGGCTTGACACAGGACAGGAAGGCTTGACACAGGACAGGAAGGCTTGACACAGGACAGGAAGGCTTGACACAGGACAGGAAGACTTGACACAGGACAGGAAGGCTTGACACAGGACACAAAGGCTTGACACAGGACAGGAAGGCTTGACACAGGACAGGAAGGCTTGGCACAGGACAGGAAGGCTTGACACAGGACAGGAAGGCTTGACATGGGACAGGAAGGCTTGACACGGGACAGGAAGGCTTGACACGGGACAGGAAGGCTTGACACAGGACAGGAAGGCTTGGCACAGGACAGGAAGGCTTGGCACAGGACAGGAAGGCTTGGCACAGGACAGGAAGGCTTGGCACAGGACAGGAAGGCTTGACACAGGACAGGAAGGCTTGACACAGGACAGGAAGGCTGGACACAGGACAGGAAGGCTTGGCATGCTTTTGTAGAAGACATTTGGTCGATGAGGAGTTGTAAGTTACTGATTATGACGCTGATTAAATAATCCTGTAAGACTCGTTTCCTTATCATGAAAATAACTGCAGTAAATTTCTTGATCACTATCCAATTCAGAATGCTCAAGGCTTAAAGAAAGTATGAAATGAAATTCATTCCATCAAAAATTCAAATCTACAGACAAATGTTTATAAGTCCTGTGTATTTGGTCTAAAGACCAATGTTTATAAGTCATGTGTAATTGTCTACAGACCAATGTTTATGGAGCCGCGGTAGCACAGTGGTCAGTGCACTGGCTTCCTAGCTCGGTGGTCCATGGTTCAATCCCCAATTGAAGTGGGATTTTTTAGACCGCAAACAGCTCTGGGGTCGACCCAGCCTCATAAATTAGGTACCAGAGGAACTCTGGGAAGGTTAAGGCGGCCTGCGTCTGACCACATCACCCCTAGTGTGCCGATGGTCAAGAAAATATGGGCCTAACACCATATTCCCAATATGCGTCAATGGGCGTGTAATGGGATCCTTTACTTTTATCTTACCAATGTTTATAGGTCTCGTGTAATTGGTCTACAGACCAATGTTTATAAGCTGTGTAATCAGGAGCTCTGTGGCAAATTAAAGTAACCATGATCCAGGCAGGAAAAACTCACTGGGAATCATACATGCATAAACAAGCAACAAAACAGAGATTAAGATATGGAGAAAAAAATTTAAAAAAAGGGTAAATGAGACGAGGAACATAATTTAGGAAACACATACAATTTATTAATTTTTTTTAAATGAAGAAGAAAACAAGAAAGACCGTATGAAGGGAAAACAAGTG
Source organism: Oreohelix idahoensis (assembly GCA_024509875.1). Classification (NCBI taxonomy): domain Eukaryota; kingdom Metazoa; phylum Mollusca; class Gastropoda; order Stylommatophora; family Oreohelicidae; genus Oreohelix; species Oreohelix idahoensis. The sequence goes on along the minus strand of JAMPIV010002116.1, from coordinate 508,697 downwards.
GCGGCCTTCGAGAATACAATAATGCCACATAAAAATTACTCAGTTTCTCCACAACTCCAGGGAGCTCGACAAATATGTCTTGCTTGGACGAATGAAACATACGAAAGGCCCAGAATATTTGCCGTTAGAATAAATTATGTGAAAATATAAATAAATCATCATCAGCTGCCATCTCCACAACGAAGGTCAGCTGCAATGGATCTCCATCTTCTGTCTCTTGTCTGCACTCTGATAGACTCTTCACTGTCGATCTCTTGAAGTTATCTTCCCATTTATAGCAATGTCTTCCTCTTGCACATTTGCCTTCAACTTTTCCTTCCATTATCGTCTTCAATAATGTGTCATAAATATTAGCACAAGAATAAAATCGTGTTGGGAAAACCTGACAATTGTTATTCTTTTCAACAAGCAAGTTATAGTTACAAGAATTGATGACAAACTACATCCAAAGTGAAAATGCCATCTAATGAAAAGAAACTCTTCATCATCATTATCAACACCCTTCAGTACCACAAAGTAGAGGCCTTCAACAAACTTAAACCAAATCTTCCTGTCCTGTGCCATCAGCTCACAGTTTTTCCATATTTTCTTCATCTCTTTTATTTCCATCTCCAGTTCTCTTCTTCCTGTTTTACTTGGTCTCCTCCTACCTCTCTTACCCTGGGGATTCCAGAACATCCATCCTCAATGTCTTCTTCTCATATCTTGTTCCACAGGCATTTGTCTTGTTCCACAGGCATTTATCTTGTTCCACAGGCATTTATCTTGTTCCATAGGCATTTGTCTGGTTCTTAGCATCAGTTCAACCTCATGAATTGGGTACCAGAGCAATTCTGGGAAGATTTAGGTGGCCGGCGTGATGCTGACCACATCACCCCTAGTGTGCCGATGGTCAAGAAAATATGGGCATAACACCATATTCCCAATATGTCTCAATGGGCGTGTAACAGGATCCTTTTTACCCTCCCTTATCATCAGTTCCATGCTGGTGATCTTGTCATGCCATTTTAATCTTTGTATTCTACACAAGCCCCAATTTATGATGTCTGTAACTTTTTGGTTGTTGTTGTTGTTGTTCTCCTTGTTTTAGAACCATACAATAGGATTGCCTTGATATGAGTTGAAGATTCTGATTTTTGTGGCAATTCCTAATACAATGAAAGCTCCTCTAACCTTTTGTATTCTTATTATGAAATCACTGTATGTCCCTCCAACTTTGCCTGTTTTGCTGCCAAGGTATATGTATGATTCTACATCTTGTAGGGGTGTTTCTTGAAGGCTAAAGTACATAAAAACTAAAAAATATATATGTACAAATATAAAGCAGAAGAATCTTTAATCATACATTACATACTGGTGCAAATATCCGCACCAATCTCCTTGAGGTTAAGAGGTATCTGACCAATGGCATGAGCGCCATCTACAAGCACCAGAGCTCCATGCTTGTGGCAGACGTCCACAATTTTTTTCACAGGCATGACAATGGATGTAGGACTGGTGATGTGATCTGTTAAAATATGCACAACTAAAAGTGGCAGGAGAAAACTGATAAAGCAGGGAGACGAGTATGGTTGTGTGTGATCCAGATATTAAATAAATTATATTAGCTGTAACCATAGTAACCTGAAAAAACAATCTAGAGACAACTTATGAAATGGCTAACACAACTATGAAAGCTATATTCAAGTCCAAATGGGACAGAGAACACCCAGGTCACATAAAAGATGATGACTATCACCAGCTATCTAGGCGAGACCAGGTTATCATTTTCCGCTTACATACTGGTCACAATAGGTTAAGGTACCATCTATATCACAAGTACAGGATTGGTCCAACAGATCTCTGCTCCTGTGGCACAAGCCCCATGATAGACGAACATCTGCTCCAGTCCTGCCCAACTTACAGCAGTGAACAGGGTGGCATATGGCAACAATCTACTTCTCTCCACGAAAAACTGTTTCAGGAACCTTAAGCTGACTACTGCCTTTATTACAGTCATTAATGTGGAAGTCTGAGGGCGAAGAAGAAGAAGAAGAAGAAGAAGAAAGGTTTTCAAAGCTTACAAATTTGTTCCATCTCTTCTTCTTCTTCTTCTCATAATTCCATCTCTTTTTCTTCCAATCCCATTTTCATCTTCTTCCAATCCCATGTATGCTTCTTATTATTTCATCTCTTTTATTTTCTCCATCTCTTCTATTAATTCCATCCCCTCTATTTATTCTACCTCTTCTATTTATTCCATCTCTCTATTTATTCCATCTCTTCTATTTATTCCATCCCCTCTATTTATTCCATCTCTTCTATTTATTCCACCCCCTCTATTTATTCCATCCCTTCTATTTATTCCATCCCTCTATTTATTCCATCTCTTCTATTTATTCCATCCCTCTATTTATTCCATCCCCTCTATTTATTCCATCTCTTCTATTTATTCCATCCCCTCTATTTATTCCATCTCTTCTATTTATTCCATCCCCTCTATTTATTCCATTTCTATTTATTCCCTCTCTTCTATTTATTCCATCCCCTCTATTTATTCCATCTCTTCTATTTATTCCATCCCCTCAATTTATTCCATCCCCTCTATTTATTCCATCTCTTCTATTTATTCCATCCCCTCTATTTATTACATTTCTTCTATTTATTCCATCTCTTCTATTTATTCCATCTCTTTTATTTATTCCACCTCTTCTATTTATTCCATCCCCTCTATTTATTCCATTTCTATTTATTCCCTCTCTTCTATTTATTCCATCCCCTCTATTTATTCCATCTCTTCTATTTATTCCATCCCCTCAATTTATTCCATCCCCTCTATTTATTCCATCTCTTCTATTTATTCCATCCCCTCTATTTATTACATTTCTTCTATTTATTCCATCTCTTCTATTTATTCCATCTCTTTTATTTATTCCATCTCTTCTATTTATTCCATCCCCTCTATTTATTCCATTTCTATTTATTCCATCTCTTCTATTTATTCCATCTCTTCTATTTATTCAATCTCTTCTATTTAATCCATCCCCTCTATTTATTCCATCCCCTCTATTTATTCACTCCCCTCTATTTATTCCTTCCCCTCTATTTATTCCATCTCTTCTATTTATTCCATCCCCTCTATTTATTCCACCCCCTCTATTTCTTCTCACTTCATCAATTGTTCTCCTTATTCCCACTTCCTTATTCCACTCCTCTCTTCTTTTCCTTATTTTATCTCTTCTTCTACTTCTTCAGTTTTGCAAATCCCCATGACTCTTCAACAAAAATGCACATTTTCAATTCCCTCTATCCATGATAGTCATTTCCCAGCACTGGCCAAGCTGTCAATATTTAAAGTCAAAAAGTTTTTTTTTTTAGAGCACTAGCCTCTCACTGCAAAGGAACTGGGCTCAAAATGCGGTGGCGTCATGCTCTAGTCTACCCAACTGTAAATGAGTACCTGACTTTGCTCTTGAGTTAAGGAAGGCAAAGGCAGCAAGGAATGGAACTGGTCACACCACCTCTTGAAGCTGGACGTAGTGTCTAATACTTCACTCCCCTACAGCAGTATCTGCTATGGGACTAAGGTTTTTTTTTTTTTTTTTTCGTACGCCCGCTAATACTCGAGGCGAAATCTCAGGTTATTATTTATGTCTAACCTGACATTGATTTTACGTGAGTATCCCTTTATTTCTTGTACAGAGACAGGTGTCCCTCGCCATTCAGGCAAATACTCGCCGATTTCGGAGGTACCCATTGCAGCTGGGTCGGCTCAGGAGCCGCCAGTCCCTGGTCGACGACACTCCTTCAAATGTCCTCGCCAGGTCTCGAGTTAATCCAGTCCAAATCCCGGTCGACGAAAAATCCTCAAATGCCGTCGCCCGGGTTTGATCCTGTATCACCCTGTCGCCAGAGCGGTGTTTACTAAGGTAAAGGTCAAGGATCCCGTTACACGCCCATTGAGGCATATTGGGAATATGGTGTTAGGCCCATATTTTCTTGACCATCAGCACACTAGGGGTGATGTGGTCAGCATCACGCCGGCCGCCTTAACCTTCCCAGAGTTGTTCTGGTACCCAAATCATGAGGTTGGGTCGACCTCTGAGCCGTTTGCGGTCTAAAAAATCCCACCTCAACTGGGGGATCAAACCATGGACCACCGAGCTAGGAAGCCAGTGCACTACCCACTGCGCTATGGGACAACCTTTACTTAAATCATTATCATGGAAGTAAAATGACAAATGATCAGTAATATCTTCATGCCCACTCTGCGTTGTGACTGCCAGACAAGGACATTAAAAAAATACACAGGAACTGACAAACTAGAGCCATTTGAAAAGTTCTAAAACAGCTGGCCAGCAATACAGGAAAGCCACTTGTTTCATTAAATGTCGTTCACGTTTTATAATTTCATGTCTTGCTTCATATTTGAAGGTTTTAGTTAAACTCTTTGTCTCCACAACAAAGCTCAGAGCATTGCAAAACTGTAACTGCTGTGCCCCTATAATGCTCAGAGCGTTGTTTTCAATTTAATATGAATAAACCCCAAAAATCGTCCGCTTAATGCAGTTCATATTTTAAAACTCATAGAATGACTTTCACTACTATTTAAACAACTAATTTTAGTGTAGTTAAGCAGCAGGTTTGTGTGCTTTGATGTTATTATAATTTGTGCGACGATTTTCGTGTTTGCATTTGTTGTTGTTATTGCTACAGAAATATGACAAGCGTTATATTTACAATTTCTAAGCCTCCTAAGCGAATAATTGTGTCAAACTACTTAGAAACACTGCTGACATTGACAATGATTGTTTGGTAGCCACAGTTTGTTGTCACATAACGGATTCGGTACAGAAAAGCTAGACACATTAGATTTAGTTGATGAATGGGCATAGTACTATTCTGGCCGATCGAAAAGCAACAAAACTAGACCTACAGTAACATCTAATCACTAGTCCTAGGTAGAAGATGAAGCTAAGGATACTATTAAAACATTAAACAAGTGTAAAAAGTTTTTATATGATGTTATTCTTCTTTGTTTGTTTGAAAATTATGTAATGCAAGATTGCATAATTTATTTTGTTCTTATAAGGGACCACAGTAAAAACTGGTTTGAATAACACTAAATGTACTAATTGTGGCCATAAGCAATGTTTTTTTACTTCGTAAATGGATTACCTCGATGTTTAAAGACTTAAAATAAAGTTTTATTGTCTACAACAGTAATTTGTCTTTGGTAAGCTCGTATTCTACAGTTAACTTTTTAGCATTTTTCAATTTTACATGCAAAATGTTTTAAGTATACCTAATGTAGGCCTACATGTGTTAATACTACCAAAGACACTATATATTACAATTCTCTATCTATTGCCCTACAGTTTGGTATGTAATAAGTACATGTTCACAGAAAAGAGTAACATAAAATTTACACTAAAAGATAGTACACTTTGCCGTTTAGAATTCTTAAAAAATAGTTGAGGCACAGGGTGGAAAATAAATTAAGGAGTCAAAGCGTTAATACATTAACTACCGCGAGCCGCTCAGAATGGCGATCTAAGTTTAGAATGAAAACTAATGAAATATGTACCGAAACCCATTGTGATCTGGTTCGAGATTTTAATTTACCACCAGAAAACAAATTTCCAAAGCATGGTTGTTGTAGAACACTGGAAAATTGATATTATGTTCATATTTTGCAATGTTTTGGGTTAGGTACCAAATCGTGTAAAACTGTTCACCGTGACAACTAGTGATAGGACCACAAAAAATGCTTGTACATCTCGTCTAATGGCTGAACAGGCTAGAAACTTCTTTCAACAATTGACTGATAGATCTAGCAATGAGGACAAGAGTGAAAACGGTGTGCACATTAATTGAAATTGAGATTTTGATAGTGGTGGTGCGCAAGTAGTTATGATAGTGAAAATATTGCAAGTCCTCGTCCATCGGACTGCCGTGAAATAGCAATCACCTCGATTAGAGTAACAAATGGTACTTTTGTAATAGTACATTCATTTATCTTTAAAATGACGTGTAATTCATAAAAATCTGTAAACAATTACGAAAGCTACAGCTTACTTTGTGCATACACCTACAGCATTACAGAATGCGGAGCTGGCAGAGTGGATAAGTGGCGATTCACTACCGTGGCTAGGTGGTTGGGTGCCGTTCGGAAGGTCCTGGTTCGATCCTGGTAAGCCTATCACTTCTGTTGTTTTTCTGTTGTCTGGTCTTCTACTTCTTTATTTCTCACTGAGTGCCTGATAACATACCTTTGTGTGTTGTTTGTTTATTTATTTACTGTTTGCAGGCCTCAGGTTTCCCCTCCTTATATGTTTATGTGTGCATACACCTACAGGGTGAAAATGGGAACAAAATTTAACTACGCCACAGAGTGTTTTCCAACTTGGTAGTTAATGTGTTAATTACTATTTAAAGTTAAAAGGTTTTTTTTTTTAAATTGGTGATTTTTTAGGATTTTGTTATAATTTTAATTGCTAATTTTTAAAATTTTTATTTTGGTTAGTGATTTTTTTCAGACCATTAAAATATAAATTTCAATGTTTTTTTTTCTGTCTTATAATTGATCTGTATCTTTTTAGACAGAGGAGATCCAGTTTTTTACTTATTATACAAAGTGTGTGGTCCACTTCAGCATCAAATCATGATTCTTCATTACCGCATTAAAAATACTACTACTTCATCTTTTTTTGCTCTCATAAAACCCCATTTATTGCTCTCATAAAACCCCATCTATTGCTCTCATAAAACCCCATCTATTCCTCTCATAAAACCCATCTATTGCTCTCATAAAACCCTATCTATTCCTCTCAGAAAACCCCATCTATTCCTCTCATAAAACCCCATTTATTGCTCTCATAAAACCCCGTCTATTGCTCCAATAAAAAACATCTATTGCTCTCTTACTGTGACATTGACAACTTGCCATAGTTCTCATTACAATAATATTCTTTTTTTTCTTCCTTATCCTTCTGTGCTGGCAGCTAAGATTCATAGGCAGTTCCAATAGTATTTATAGACAATATGTTTGGTTTCTATAATGAGGTATCTTCTGTTCCTGAAAAACTTAGTCATTCCTCCACCCATTTTTTTCCTTCATTTTCCTTGTGCACTAATTTCGAATGAATGAGCAAACAAACGAAGTCTTTATTCCATCACGGTAAAGAAATGGGTATGATGCTGAACTTTTTACATTTCTGCCTTGCAATAGTACAATTCTAAAAGTGTTTTCAAATTAATAATGGATGGGTGTGAAAAAAAATAGAAAAAATGTGATTCGTCTTACGAGGACAAAAGACAATTTTTCTTTGTCTTTTTTTTTTCTTTGTCTTTTGTCCTCCTAAGACGAATCACATTTTTTCTATTTTTTTTCACACCCATCCATTGTACTCCACATCTTACCGCAGTTCCCCTCAACTTCTTCAACTTAATTTCATATTAATACAATCTAACTTCAACAGTTAGTAGTTAATATTAATAATGCATTCACTAATAAACACACACACATATGCAGTGAGAGAGAGAGAGAGAGAGAGAGAGAGAGAGAGAGAGAGAGAGAGAGAGAGAGAGAGAGAGAGAGAGAGAGAGAGAGAGAGAGAGAGAGAGAGAGAGAGAGAGAGAGAGAGAGAGAGAGAAATAGGAAGCCAAGCAATCTCATATTGAAAATTGAAGCTATATTATTTAAAAGTAAATACTCATGAAACAATGGTATTAACTAAAACAGATTTGTCAGTAGGCACATTTATAAGCTTTCATGAATTTGAAAGTTATAAAGATCTAGATTGTCAGGCATATGAAGATGATTGGTTAGTTCTCATTCTGGCCAGATTTATTTTTAACCATTTCATGTACTGGTGTTCCAAATAATCTAATCAACCCTTTCTCTTTAACTGTGTCATTTCTGATTTTATTTCTTCTTGTACTGCTAATCACCTTTTCAGGCAGCACGTTTCATAAGCTTTGGTCTCTATTTTTCCTCTATTCAGCATGCACAGTAGTAATAATAATAATAGTTGCCCATCGCAAGCGAAGATGGCGACAGCTTCAGACTTGAATTGTGAGACCTCTGTGCCGTGATCTCATGTGGCTAATTAGTCCTATTTTGGCCCTACAGGCCATGCCACATACGGGGCACACATGGTTAGAGTCGATAGTATTCTTGCTGCGCATTCTGACTTTTCTTGCAGCACGCTTGCCTTCTGCCTTATCAGCTAAATTCTGTTCTGCAATGCAAGCGCCTTGAGTAACGTTTGTCCGCCAGGCAGAGCGATCATGTGCGATAGTCTCCCAGGAGGAGACATTGGGAGCCGTGCTGGTGTAATGGCTTTGGCGTTGTACTGGCGACCAGGTGTTCATGGTTCAAACCCGGGCGTCAGCGTTTGAAGAGATGTTTAAGGCCGGAAATTTGACTGAATAGCCTGAACGGCTCCTGTGATAAACCCTCTGTGGATGGGAAGGAGCAAAGCTCCTGACCGGGTTGGAAGGAAAGTCCTCAGGTTCCCCAGCCTCGCAATGACATGTCATTGGGCTGAAAGGCTGAAAGCCCAAGTGCCGCTGGTTAAGAAAAAAAAAAAGAAGCTGCTCAACGATGCTTTCAGTGTGTCTTTGAAGCATTTCTTTTGTCCCCCTACTGTTCGCTTACCCATAGAGAGTTCGCTGTACATCAACTGCTTTGGGAGGCGTTTTTCGGGCATGCGAACAACATGTCCAGGCCCATCTAATTTGGGCCCTCTGCAGCAATGTGTAGATGCTTGAGATATGTGCTCTGTTGAGGACCTCAGAATTAGATACTCTAATGTACAGTAGTACATATATGTAGAAGATGGTACCAATCATTTTATCATCATCATTTTCCATTTCACTCACTATGGACCAAGGAGTTATTGCTGCCACTGGTCACCTTGCAGGAAGCCTGCACAGAGCATCCACATGATCTTACAGCAGTGGTTTCTGTAGGAATTAGTTTTATATGATGAGGTTGCCAGCCACATGCCCAACCTTATATTAGTTGCCTGGTAGGACATGCAGTAACCTTATTCTTTCTTTGTTTCTGTACAGACCCCCTGAGAACTACATGGGGCTACTGACCCTTTATCATTTATTAAAAATAGTAATTAAAAAAGAAACAAAACATACCAAGTATTACCATCTTAATTTCTGGATTCTGCTCTAAGATCTCCTCATATTTTTGAACGATGTAATCTGCACTTTCAATGGGGAAATCTAACTGCAGATTAAAACTTTTCATATCTGTACAGAAGTAACAAAAAAATGCATGAATTTCAATCAATTGTGGTTCTAATATTAAAAAGCAAAAGTCTTATCAAACTTGTAATTCATTCTGCCATTTGCAAGAGGGAGCTACAATGGATTTTAAGTTATAATTCTTTTATTAATAAAAATTACAATTGGCCTATTTCCTGATAATTTAGAATATCCTGGATCTAAGGAATAAAGGCGGCCTTAGAAAAACTAGGAATGAAAAGAGAATTCATGAAAGACATCAAATTAGACAGCTAAAATATTTAGGCCATGTAAAAAGACACTATACCTTACTGAAGACCATAATAGAAGGCAGAGGTGAAGGCAAACATGCAAGAGGAAAACAGTGCTACAAGTGGGAAGATAACATCAAGAGATGGACAGGAAAGAGTCTATCAGAGTGGGCTATCAAGACAAGAGACAGAAGATGCTGCGGATCCATTGCAGTCAACTTTTGATGTGGAGATGGCAGCTGATGACGAATGATCTAAATATGACTAACTCAATTGTCAGACCACATTCTATTCCAACTGCCAAGGTATTTTTAATGTGCGCAACTTACACACGGGACCTCCTATTTTTTTCACCCTTATCCAAGAAGATTAGGCATCCGATTTCACTACCCCCCCTCCTCGAGATCAGGAGGAGTATGACATCATTAGGAACCACTGGTTCTGAAAAGATGTCCATCAGTTATATCCCTGTGCTGGGAGCGAACCCGGTACCTTTTGAATTAGAGGCGGACACCATACCTCTAAGCCACTACGACCCCAATAACAATATTAATTTTAAAGTCTTACAGCTCAAGATCTACTAAAATCTATTCTGGAAAAAAAGTTAACCCTTAGTAAAGATGGCTACAGGCGTAATGGCCACTGACTGCCTTGACGGTCGGTGGCTAAGGATCAAAGAAGAAAGAAGAAGAAAGATGGCTACAAATATTATCAAAAAGAAACAGATAAGGAAATGAAGAAATCTGGGCCAGCCCCATACATCAGCTTAACAGGCAAGCAGACAATAAAATAGAAAATAAAACAGGCAAATAGGAAATAAAACAAGCAGAAAATAAAATAGACAAATAGGAAGTAAAACAGAAAATAAAATTGAAAAACAGAAAATAAAACACACAAACAGAAAATAAATCAGACAAAACAGAAAATAAAACACATTCGACACCTTGTCAGAATCCAGCCAAATCAGCTACCAGCACAAGTTTTCAACAGAGAAAATGTGAATACAAGAGGAAGGTGGACAGTGGACAAAAACAAGGAAATCCTTAAAAAAAAAATACAATCCTGGCCAAAGCAACACACCATGTTTTAGACCAAAACTGCTTTTCTCTGTGACACTCGATGAAACAAGTGGTTTTCCTTTTTGTTGGTCAGTTTTCTCAATCAGTACATTTCAAACAATTGTGGTTTTCAGTTCCTGTGTATTTAATATCCATGTTTGGCTCTCACATCTTAGAGTGGGCATGAGGATATTACTGATCATTTGTCATTTTGCTTGCACACACGGATAATGATTTAGCTAAGGGTAGTCCCATAGCAGATACTGCCCTAGGTGAATGAAGTGTTTGAGACTTCATTATCCTATGTCCAGCTTTGAGAGCTAGGGAAACCATTTCCCCTCCTTGCTGCCTTTACCTTCCCTAATTCAACAGCAGAGTCAGATTCACATTTACAGCTGGGTAGACTGGAGCGCAACAGCACCACATTTTGAACCCATTACCTTTACTGTGAGTGGCCAGTGCTCTAACCATTCTGCCAATGATTTATAAGACTTCAGGGAGCCGCGCTAGCGTAGTGGTTACAACACCGCTCTGGCGACCGGGTGATTCAGGATCAAACCCGGGCGACAGCATTTGAGGATTTTTCGTCGACCGGGATTTGGACTGGATTAACTCGAGACCTGGCGAGTACATTTGAAGGAGTGTCGTCGACCAGGGATTGGCGGCTCCTGAGTCGACCCAGCTCTAATGGGTACCTCCGAAATCGGCGAGTATCTGCCTGAATGGCGAGGGACACCTGTCTCTGTACAAGAAAAGGGATACTCACGTAAAATCAATGTCAGGTTAGACATTAATAATAAACCTGAGATTTCGCCTCGAGTATTAGCGGGCGTACGAAAAAAAAAAAAAAGAAAAAAAAAATAAGACTTCAAAACAGCCAATGTTATTACCACACCTCATACCTGTATTTACCTGGTCTCAGTCTTGTGGTAAAATCAGCACATAGGTTCTTGATTGCCCCATACGTTAGACTTGTCTCCAGGAGGGCCTCACCTGACTTGAATGGGTACGACCTCACTACAGTATTGATTGCTGGGAGACAACAGAGAGTGAAGTTAACATTGGTATTGAGGTACAGATTGGTTTTTTCCCTCCTATCTGCCTCTGCTTGAATATTTCTTATACCATGCTGCTGTCATAGACAGTATTGGCAATAAGGTTGATGATAATAAAAGCTGTTATAAAAGCTTATCATACTGTCATTTAACAAGGACTATTACTGTAACAACTCTGCTCAGGTAGTTCTCAGGGGTCTCTGAGGGGACAAAGAAAGAAAAGAATTAGTTCTGAGGGGACAAAGAATCAATAGAATTAGTTCTGAGGGGACAAAGAAAGAAAAGAATTAGTTCTGAGGGGACAAAGAATCAATAGAATTAGTTCTGAGGGGACAAAGAAAGGATAGAACTAGTTCTTGGGGGACAAAGAAAGGATAGAATTAGTTCTGAGGGGACAAAGAAAGAAAAGAATTAGTTCTGAGGGGACAAAGAATCAACAGAATTAGTTCTGAGGGGACATAGAATTAGTTCTGAGGGGACAAAGAAAGAAAAGAATTAGTTCTAAGGGGACAAAGAAAGAAAAGAATTAGTTCTGAGGGGACAAAGAATCAATAGAATTAGTTCTGAGGGGACAAAGAAAGAAAAAATTAGTTCTAAGGGGACAAAGAAAGAAAAGAATTAGTTCTGAGGGGACAAAGAATCAATAGAATTAGTTCTGAGGGGACAAAGAATCAATAGAATTAGTTCTGAGGGGACAAAGAATCAATAGAATAAGTTCTGAGGAGACAAAGAAAGAAAAGAATTAGTTTTGAGGGGACATAGAATTAGTTCTGGGGGGACAAAGAAAGAAAAGAATTAGTTCTGAGGGGACAAAGAAAGAATAGAACTAGTTCTCAGGGGACAAAGAAAGGATAGAATTAGTTCTGAGGGGAAAAAGAAAGGATAGAACTAGTTCTCAGGGGACAAAGAAAGGATATAATTAGTTCTGAGGGGACAAAGAAAGAATAGAACTAGTTCTGAGGGAGCAAAGAAAGGATATAATTAGTTCTGAGGGGACAAAGAAAGGATAGAACTAGTTCTCAGAGACAAAGAAAGGATAGAATTAGTTCTGAGGGGACAAAGAAAGGATAGAATTAGTTCTGAGGGGACAAAGAAAGGATAGAACTAGTTCTCAGAGGACAAAGAAAGGATAGAATTAGTTCTGAGGGGACAAAGAAAGGATAGAACTAGTTCTGATGGGACAAAGAAAGAATAAAACTAGTTCTCAGGGGTCTCTGAGGGGACAAAGAAATAACAGAACTTCTGATCCCAAGATATATCATAACACATGACTAAAATGAGACTGTGTGCAAGGGCTGGCAAACTCATCTTCTTCTTCTTCTTTTCTTTGATCCTTAGCAGCCGACTGTCAAAGCAGTCAGTGGCCATCACGCCTAGTGGCGTCTTGTAGGGCAACAACAAATTGATTCCACTTTGCTCAGTCGGCAGCCATCCTTCGTACAGTACCCCAACTCTGGTTCATTCTTTGCATCTCGGCCTCCACAGTCCTCCGCCAGGTTGTTTTTGGTCGGCCTCTCTTTCGTTTTCCTTCAGGGGTCCAAAGCATAGCTGTTCTTGTGATGGCATCGGGGTCTCTTCTGAGGACATGGCCAACCCAGCTCCAGCGTCTGCCAGCTAATATGGTGTGCATGTCCTCTTGCTTGCTCCGAGTAAGCAGATCTTGGTTGGTGATGGTATTCGGCCAAAAGATTCGGTGAATTTTTCTTAGGCATGTTGTGTAAAAAGAGGACAATTTCGACATTTCCTTCTCTGTAACTCTCCAGCATTCCGCACCATAGAGAAGCGCAGAAAGCACACAGCTCTGATATAATCTTAATTTTGTGCTTGTACTGTATTGAGAGGACTTCCAGATGTTTAGGCTAAAAAAGGCTGTTCTTGCCTTATTCATTCTGATGTTGATGTCTTTGCCTGCCCCGCCGTCTGGTGTTACTATGCATCCTAGGTATGTGAAGGTGTCTGTCTGTACCAGTTGCTGATTCCTTACTGATATGGGCTCAGGGTTGCTCACATTGAGCGTCATGACCTCTGACTTCTTTAAATTGATGGCAAACTCATTGTTACAGGACTGACACCATATGTTACGGGTGGACTGTCTTCTGATATTATATGTTAGTTATCCCTACCAGATACAGCCCCGTTGGACGTGAGTTATTGGGTTGCTCGTCAATAATTCTTTAGGTATTATATTCATCTCTACCATTTCGGTTTATAGTTCAATTGCAGATTTAGAGCCGTTATTGTGTGATTCAATTATTATTATTTAATTCAGTGTCGTTCATTACTTCATATTAATTCTCCAGCAGTGTGTATTAGTTTTATGATTAATCTTGTAGATAAATGTGATAGTCTGGACTGACCTTGCAAGGGTTACATCAACAGTCACAGCACATAGTTGAACTTGAATAATTCAGGCAATTAAGACAAGTTCCATTGGCGACTGAATATTTAATACATGTCCTTTTTCCCAAATGAATACAGAACGTTTTCACACAATTAATACTTGGCATTAAACATAGTTCTAGGATCTACTCAATGTTCATCCTACAGACATTGCACGTCTGAGTTAACCGTTAATTCTATAGCGTTTTAGAGTCTGCAACCAACTCTTTCCAATCCGTCTCTTGGAATTATTATCACTTATTAATACTCGTGATATCCTTATTTAATATCCATATATTCCGTCTATGTCTGTTTATTCAATACTTTGGATTTCCTAGCCAGGCTTTAACTGCCATATATATAACTTCACTTGCGAACGTATCCTCCGATATTCGCGATTATAATTCACAATGGGTATACCATTTAATATACATATCCTTAATCAGTGGCCATGCCACACATTATACACAATCCATAAGTGGCTCTGCCACACTTTTGAAAAACACTGCTGGACGGCGCTACGGCCACACAGACTTGCCCAGTCTTTATACACATATCCTTATATCGGCTTAAAAGCCAGAACACAAACGGTTCTACACTTGAGTACGTGGCTATGCCACACATTTGAAACACTTTCCATAAGTGGCTAAGCCACACATTTGAAACACGGCCATCAGGCCCGCAGGCCACACGAGGACTGCGGTTACTAGGCTTGACGCGTCATACATCGATTTGCGCGATTTTCCAGTACTCATTCAGCTGAGGTGGTTCGTGGTGCAACCATGCGAATGTGGCCACAATTCACATGCTTGCAAACCCCGAAACAATCCTCAACACTCATCATGTAAACTAAATATCTCAACAAACCACTTCTACAAAAGTAATCTGAAATCTTGGGTGCAGGCTTTCTAAAAGGGGACCCGTTACAGTGGAGGCTCCATGTTCCACAGGGAGTGAAAAGGGAAATGAATGAACAAACTATGACAACAATCCCAAGTAGTTGCAGGGTTAACTGAGAAAACACTTATACAGACTGAGATTGGTCCCATCACCCCTATGCACAAGTGTGGACAGGCAGAACAGACAGCCGAACATATCCTGCAAGTCTGCCACATGCTTAGTCAATTGCGGACTGAACATTGGCCCACAGAGACGCATTCCACACAAAGCTGTTTGGGAGTCTTGACGAACTTTCAACCACAGCAACATACATCCAGAGAACCGGACTTCTTGTGTAGACATTACTAAACAACAGCGAACGAGAAGAAGAAGACGAAGAAGAACTGAGAAAACAATGTATGAACAGAACCACTGTTCCCTCGGGCAAGACGGGACTAATGTAATATTTTCCACAAGGCTGACAAGGGGACTAATGTAATATTTTCCACAAGGCTGACAAGGGGACTAATGTAATATTTTCCACAAGGCTGACAAGGGGACTAATGTAATATTTTCCACAAGGCTGACAAGGGGACTAATGTAATATTTTCCACAAGGCTGACAAGGGGACTAATGTAATATTTTCCACAAGGCTGACAAGGGGCTAATGTAATATTTTCCACAAGGCTGACAGTCTCATTACATGAAATAAACTGCTAGAGAAACCCCACACTGCATGAGCCCAGACAGTGCTCTGGTGCAGGCTTCCTGCAAGAAGGCCAATGGTAGTGCTGGCCCCTTGCTTCTTAAAAGGGGAAAAGGTGAAGGATAAAAACACAATCAGACTACAGTAAAAGAAGCAGTGGTGATGAAGATGATGAATGAATGAATCCCTACCTGTTGTTGCATTACTGACCAATAAGACATTATCAACGTCTGCTCCTATAAAATCTGCCACTGCCTGCCTGGTTTTGTCCATATAATATTTAGCATTGAGGCGAAACCACAGATCTGGATGTTCTTCTCTTTCCCACATGTATCTAGATGAAGATGTACAAATTATTATTGCTGCATATTATTATACGATAGAAAATTATTTATAGAAATATTGCCAGAAAATAAGAACACAATTTTTCCATACTGCATAAAGGAAACAATTATCACATCTATGTCCTGTTCTGAGGATCAGATTGCAATACCTATGCCGCCTTCATCTTCTTCAAGTACCATGCCTAGTGGTGCACGTGATCCTGCCTCAACACAACTTCCTGTCTCCAGTAGTATTGATCAATTCTGTTGTTGACTTGATTCCATGCCATAATGTCATCCTCTATCTATTGTTTCTTCAATCTATCCCATTCTTCTTCTTCCTCTTCCTCGTTTGGCCCAAGAAGGACGTTGGTTGCGTTGTGTCTGTTTACACCGGAGCTTCGATATCTGCGCCTTTCGGCCGTCACATCCGACTTCAGCATGGCATTTTTTGGGACCGGGTTTGCCTTCCCTCTTCGATCCCTACTCTCTCAGCCAAACTGCAGTGATGCAGCCTGTTTCCAGGACCACCACGTGGAGGTGGAGTAGGGTCTTGGTCAGCTCTGGTTCGCTGACCCTGACACAAGCAGTCAAGCTATGGGTCACTGACTGCATTCTCTATTGCTGCATCTTTGGGTCCCTGTCCCATTCTCAAAATATATTCCATCTTTCTTCTCATAGCATGCCCAAAGAAAGTCAGTTGCTACCATCTAACGCAATGTTTCCCAAACCTTTTTGGGTCATCACCCCCTTGGCTCCCAGAACAAATTTCCAGCGCTCCCCCTCAATTTTCCTGCATTACATTTATAAAACAACAAATATAAATAGCATCGTTGGTTATACACTTGGCTCTACTGAAACTAAAACTTTCCTCTTATTTATTAACGTATCACGGATATCATGTATCACTAGCCCACCTAATTACTGAGATAATTAAATCTGCAACAAAGCAAAGTTATTCCTTTTTTAAAACCTCCAGATTTCTAATTTTGTCTACTTCCAGCAAAAAATATATTCGGACACACCTTGCCAGTGGACACACACCAATATTAAACAGGTAAACACTAATTAACACTGGTCACCTTCCAAAAGATGCTGATTAAATCTTACTGAGCTGACCACATCCTTCTTTTGGTTAGTTTTTCTTTCTTCTGTGTTGGCCATGTGGACAATAGAGGCTTCGTTATCCATCACATCCGCTTTTTAGCAGACAACTACGGTTAGAATTTATGATCAGCGATAGTTGGCTCAGATTGGTAAATACAGACACAACTATGCCTTGCATAATGTTCCTAGTAATACAACTACTCCGCCCTCTCCTTGCTGATGATGAAAACCTCTGCTATAAGGTGTATGAGAAACTGAGATGAGAGAAGGTAGGAGAAGAGCGGTGGGTTGGGTTTGTTCAGGCTACGTTCTCCTTTTAAGCGCCCACGTAAGGGCCCTTTATAATCAAAACACTTTTACATGTAAGTGTCGTATTGATTAATATTGTTGAATTTAGCCTGCCAAATTCTAAACCAAACCTTAACTACTGAACACCCCCCTACCACCCAATTTTCCCTTTTCGCTCCCTTGAATCATCTCAACGCCCCCAGGGGACAGTACCACCCACTTTGGGAACCACTGATCTAACATAACTAATAAACTTCCTTTGCACTTTGGTCTCTTTCAGTATATCCTCATTAGTCTTTTTAGTTGTCCATGGCATTTGTAACATTCTTCTGTAAACCTACATCTTTGTGGCCTCTAGGGCTTTTCCCATTTGTCTACTAACTGTCCATGACTCACTTCCGAATGTCAGAATTGGTTCTATATAATACCAAAGAACTCTGTTTCTGACTTCCATATATCTATGTAACAGTTCTAAAGTTTTTTTATCACTATGAGCAAAGAACTGGAAGATTTTTGTAAAAGCAGCCTTTAAACAAATAAACAGGAATTTGCATTATCACATTTAAAATAGTTCTTATAGTAGGAATGATGTCACAAGCATCACATCAACAAACTAACCTTTCATGCTCAATTATCAAAATAGTTTCAACTACCTATCTGTCACAGTGTCACATGACACATTTGACAGACATATGCAAATATAAACCTCATAGTCTGAGTATTGATCAACACCTAACTTAGAAATCCCATGGCACAGATTTAAAACAATCTTCAACATGACCTGAAAAACACGCAGTTCTTACTCTTACAATCACAGACTTTTCTAATACTTAAACAATGCTTCTTATATGCCCTTTGTAGTATGGTTACATGTTTCCCAACCATTTCTAATATACTGTTACACAGAGGTTAATGACAGCACTGCTGTTTTTCTACCTTTTGCATGTCAGGTATAAGAAAAGACAATGGCTAGCCACAGTGGAAGAGATAGAAGCCTTACCACATTCGTTCTAAAGAATGTAATGGACTGACATCTAAACAGTTAACTCACAAATTAAAACTGAGAATCATAAAGTGTTATATACATACTTCATTTCTGTATGGTGTAGAAACATGGACAATGAATAAGTAATTGGAAAAAGGAATTGAGGCTCTCAAGATGTGAATATATAGAAGAATGGGGCACATCTCATGGAAACAGAAGAAAACAAATAAGGAGGCCCAAGAAAACGTAGGTATGAAAAGAGAACTAACGAAGGAGATCAAAATTAGACAGCTAAAATATTTTGGCCAAATAAAAAGACATAACACCTTGCAGAAGACCATAATAGAAGGGAGAGGTGAAGGCAACGTACAAGGGGAAGACAGCGCTATAAGTGGGAAGATAACATCAAGAGATGGACAGGAAAGAGTCAGAGTGCACCATCAAGACAAGAGGCAGTGCACGGTTGGAGATCTATTACAGCCGACCTTTGTTGTGGAGATGGCAGCTGATGATGATGATGAGATGGTAACTACTGATGGGTGTAACCAGGGCCGTATTAAGGCTAACTGATGCCCTAAGCACAGCCCCACAGTGGTCCCCCCCGCCCCCGCCCCCCCGCCCCCCCCCCCCCCCCCCCCCCCCTCCCCCCCCGCCCCCCCCATCGCCCCCCCCCGCCCTCCTCCCCCCCCCCCCCCCCACACCCTCCCCCCTTCCCCCCCCCCCCTCCCCCCCCCACCCCCCACCCCCCCCACCCCCCCACCCCCCTCCCCCCCCCCCCCCCCCCCCCCCCCCCCCCCCCCCCCCCCTCCTCTCTTCCCCCCCCCCCCCCCTCCCCCGGCGCTTCCATTGCTTAACTGACAAGACATTAAGACTCAATAAATGCTGAAGAGACTGAAAATTCTATTTTCTTCCTGGCCAGACTCCACTGAAATTCATGCAGAAAAACGTTGGTAAGACAGGCAAACATACTGAACTCTAGGTCTATGTCTGACACTTTCAGTCACTCACCATACCAAAGAAAACTTTTGTTTTTCACAATTCGGATTAAACTCGAACACGGCAGATATTGAAAATTACATAAAATTTGACTAAAGACGACTGTGGCAGTGAAAGAGATGAGAGTTAAGGGCATGATAGCTAGAGGGAAAATTCTGTGGTGCCCCCTTTCCTTGGTGCCCTAAGCATGTGCTTATTTTGCTTAATGGTTAATCCAGCCCTTGGTGTAACTGTGGCTGAACATCTGCTTCAAAGATGCCCAACATATGATGAACAGAGAATGCATATAGGGCCGTCACCAGGACCATTCCTGGAAAAATCCAGGCTTACGTCTGCTTTCTTTAAAAATATTCAAGTTGAAGTTTGGAAGTGTATGAAGAAGAAGAAGAACATTCCCAGTGATGCAGCCGTATGCCTTTTCAAATTTGTAAACATTTACAACAGATTAACTCACAATACTTGTCATCATGGGAAGGGTGGGGTGGGTGCATGTGTGTGTGTGTTGGGGGAGATGGGGGTAACATTATTGTGTAATCTCAGACACCCCTGGGCTTTCTCACCCCTTTTCACCTTGTTAAAAACAGGGCAGTTATGAGAGACTTTATTTTTGTTTTTTAGTTTGTTTGTTTCTTGGAAAGGGGAGGTCAAACACAAATACATTCACACCATTTTTATTTTTATTTACTCTATTTGGACTGAGTGGAGGGGGGAAGAAGATACTATATTTAGATATAGGAAATATGATTTTAATTTCTTGAATTTATTACACTATATATCCTAATTATAACCCATCAAGGGGTGAACATTCTTTGTTAAAAAAAAAAATTACTAAAAAATGTTTTATCTCACAAAGGGGGTGCTGGACTGGAAAAAAGTTAAAAACCACAATTCTAGGCTATTATAACTGCGCCTCTGACAAACCTAAACAAATTATACTGACTGAATAAATATAGAAAAAGATGACAATGTGTGTCGAAAACTTGATGATCACTGAATACTTACTTCGTCTGAAGATCTTGCACTCTCCTGGGCACAGTCCCATAACTTCCATGGTTCAAAAAGGAAATTTCTGGTCTCAGAAAGAATTCCTTCTCTTTCATTTCTTTGCCAAACTTAACCTCTGAAAGATTTGTTGTATCTAGTTCATATTCTTTTGGTACGCAACCTGGGTCTAGGGATGAAAAAAAAGTGACAAAATTGTGTATACTCATTATCAATATCATCAACATTACTCATCATGTCCAGGACTCATACGGAAGAAACAACTCTCCATTCAACCCCATTCAGAATCTCTTAACTCAAACCTGCCCAGCTTTGGCACTTTGTTCCACTTCAAAGTTCTGAATTACAGATTTGCCTTCAGGTGCCCAAGGTCTGCCTTTCCATGACACACCTGTGGAGACCAACCTTTTCATGCCTGATTGTCTGTCAATTTCATGTATAATATGTATCCGATACAGATCTGCACCAGGGCCTCAGCAAAGATCTTCTATAGACTTCGGTCCCTCATTTTATAGACAGCTATTTCCCAGAACAAATTTCAATCTATTAGCATTTTTTCCATTGTTTATTTAGATATCCTAGAGAAGGAACCTGTTCTCTCAACAGGTGCATTAACCTGGTGGCAGGTAGTTGAATGGCCTCTTGATATAGAGGTTAACTGTGAATACCAAATAAGCAGCCATGAATACTACATAAGCAGCCATGAATCAAAACCAACGGCTTTTATATTCAGACTTAACGGTCTTTTATATTTGGACATGTGCCCTACTATAACCAATGGACCCTGTGTCTAGGCTGAATGTGGTGCGCCTTGCCAAGACAAGGCAAAATATTATTTTTAAAGACATTTTTTTTAACCGACAGTTCTTTAATTTATATGAACTGCAACTGTTGTATTTGAATATATATATTTTTTCCTGTTTGGATAAGTTTTTTTGTTTCCCATGTTATACTGTTTTATAATGGCCCACAGCTTTTCGTGCCACACTTTGTCAAATGCTTTTCTAACATCGACAAATACATCAATGGCTCTTAACCTTCTTTGTTTAACAACCACAACCCAAATTTTACAGTGAGGCCCTTGAGATGTGGATATATAGAAGAATGGGACACGTCTCATAGAAAGGGAAGAAAACAAATAAAGAGGTCACAGAAAAACCTAGGAATGAACAGAGAAATAATGGAGATCAAAATTAGACAACTAAAATATTTAGGCCATGTAAAAAAACATAACACCTTACTGAAGACCATAACATAAAGCAGAGTTGAAGGCAAACGTGCAAGAGGAAGACAGTGCTATAAATGGGAAGATAACATCAAGAGATGGACAGGAAACACCCTATCAGAGTTTACCATCAAGACAAGAGACAGATGACGTTGGAAATTCATTGCAGCTGACCTTCGATGTGAAGATAGCACCTGATGATGATGATGAAGCTGGCGACCCATGCAGTGAATATGGGAATTCATCCAACTGTACGGCACTTAAAGCTTCAAATAAATGAAACATAGGGCCTAAGGGATTCGACCCATCACATTTCCTGTGACCCAATTCTTGGTCGCAACTCATCGGCTGAGATTCACTGAAATACATGATAAATGGTCTGTTGGTATTCATTATACTTATAACATATCATTCGTAGATTGAACTTATCTCTGCATCGTGCAGCCAGGGCGCAGAATATTAGGGAAAATGCGACTGGTCAAAACACCCAGGAAAGAACACTAAATATACTCCAATGGAATGCAGAAGATGTCCTAAGGAAGAAACTACCGCTCACAAAAAAACTACATGATGAGCAAATTGACATAGCCTGCATACAGGAAACACACCTAAACACAAACCACAGATTTTCTGTAAGAGGATATGAAACCCTCCGGCTTGATAGAGAGGGACACAAGGGAGGAGTACTCATGTTAATCAGAAATTCCTTGCCTAGCAGAGAGCTTTCTGTTGCTACAAACGGTCAGGCGGAAATTATAGGAGCTGATATCACGATAGATGACCAGACCGTTAGAGTATACAACATATATGCCCCCCCAGATAAAGATCTTTCACTAGCCACAATGGAGATTAGGCGCACCAACTGCCTAGTTGTTGGTGATTTCAACAGCCATTCAGAAAGGTGGGGTTACACAAAGGCTGATACCCGTGGCATTGAGGTAGAGGACTGGGAGATTGACTCAAATCTACAAATCATCAATAGAGCAGATGATACACCCAGCTTCTACTCAAGAAGATGGCAATCGACCTCGACACCCGACCTTGCCTTCTCAACAGGAGACATCAACCATAAAATCGAACGCATTGTGCTCAACCAATTGGCGGGCAGTGACCACAAACCGATCAAATTAATGATCAATATGGAACATACACTCCACCTCCATAAACCATTACCCCGCTGGAACTACAAAAAGGCCATCTGGAACAAGTTCTCAGCACTGACAGATGAATACTGTGGTTCCATAAACACCCAAAACACAAGAATTGGAGAAATAGCTGACGGATTTAACAAAGCAGTTCTGAAAGCTGCCCTAGAATCAATACCAAGAGGGGCAAGGAAAGATTATAAGCCGTACTGGACAGAAGAACTCAATGAACTGGAAGAACAGGTAACAGAGGCCAGAGATGTAGCAGAAAAGGTCAAAACAGTTGAGGCAAACATTACCTACAAAGCTATCTCTGCAAAATACAGGAAAACGTTAAACTGTTCAGCCAAAAATAGTTGGATCAAAACAACAGAAAGTCTTAACCTCGACAAAGATGGAAGAAAATTATGGAGGCTCGCCAAAGTCTTAAATGATGAGGAATGCAAAAATAAGGAAATAGCCCTACAACAAAATGAGAAAATACTCACAAAGAAAGAGGCAGCTAATGTTTTTGCTCAAAAATTCTCACTTGAGAGCCAGATAAATGTTCCACTGGACAGAAAACAGGAAATTTCCAAAGAGCAAGAAATTTACCAAAATATACCAACTGTTCCAGAAGAGCATATGACAACAAACCTCACCATGAGAGAGCTAGAGGCAGCCATTGTATCCCTTAAGCAAAGAAAGTCACCTGGAAAAGACAGGGTAACAAATGACATGCTTAAAGAGCTAGGGCCTAAAGCCAAGAAAGTACTCCTCAAGATTATGAACTATAGCTGGAAGCGTGGAATAGTACCACAAGCCTGGAAAGAAGCAGTACTAGTTCCAATCCCCAAAAAGGACAAAGACCGAATGGACCCCAACAGCTACAGACCCATCAGCCTTCTAAGCTGCACGGGAAAGCTTATGGAGAGAATGATCAATACCAGATTAAGCTGGCACCTCGAAGAAAAACAAATTTTACTGCACCAACAGGCAGGCTTCAGGCAACATAGGTCTACAGAGGACCAAGTCACCTACATTGCACACGAAATCGAAGATGCTTTCCAAGAAAGAAAGCACACTTTAGCAGTCTGGGTAGATATGGAGAAAGCATTTGATAAAGTTTGGAAAGATGGGCTAAGAGTTAAAATGCTTAAATATGGAGTCTGTGGAAGAATGTATAACTGGATCAGCAACTATCTAACAAACAGAACAGCTAGAGTGCAGGTGCACGGACAGTTAAGCAAAAAGACTACAATGGAACATGGAGTTCCACAGGGTGGGGTCCTTTCCCCAACACTCTTCCTCATATATATAAATGATATAACAGAAAACATCCACAAGAATGTTCACAACTCCCTCTACGCTGATGACCTGGCCATGTGGACTTCAGAACAATACATCACCACAGCAAGAGTGCGCATGCAGGATTCACTGCTAGCCCTTGAAAGTTGGTCCAAAAAGTGGTTGCTCAAAATAAATGAACAAAAAACTACACACACTATTTTTACCTTGTCAAATAAACCACAGCAAGCAAAGCTGCAACTAAATGGGCAGGCAGTACGAAAAGATGAAACACCAACATACTTAGGAATCACACTAGACCGCCGAATGACATGGAAATCACAGATTAACAAAATACAGCTAAGGGCAAAACTTCGCATGGCCATCATGAAAAAGCTAGCAGGTACCACATGGGGTGCTGATGAGAATATCCTCAAAAAGCTGTACACAGGCAGAGTCAGACCTGCTATGGAATATGGCATCACAGCTTGGTCGACGGCAGCAAAGTCAAATTTTGACAGAGTAAACAGACTCCAAAACCAAGCAGCATGTATTATAACAGGGGCCCTAAAGTCTACACAAATCAACCATATGGAAAACATCACAGGGCTACAGTCAATGGAGGATAGACGTGACAGCAGAGTCTTAAAACAAGCTGAAAAATTTAAGAGGCTCGAAGGACACCCCATGTACCAAAGAATAAATAGGCTAGGAAGAGGCAGGCTCAAGCGAACTAACTTTGTTGCCCAAGCAAAAGAAAAAATTAACAATAATACCATACTAGCAAGCTCAGTTGCAAAGAAAATCCCAACAAGCTCAACTATCCCACTGTGGAAAATAAGATGCTTTCCTAAGTTAAAATCTGATATTCCAGGCATTGAAGGTAAGGGAACACAGACAGAAACACAAAGAAAGTGTATAGCAACCAAGTATATTGACCAAACATTTCCAGCAAAGCTTTGGACACATGCATATACTGATGGTTCGGCAACAAATGCAGTTGAAAATGGGGGTGCCGGCATCCTCATAAAATTAAAGAATAGAATTCACTCTATGGCAATTGCCACTGGAAAATACTGCAATAACTTCTGTGCTGAAGCAGAAGCCCTGAAACAGGCAGCTGAAACTCTTATTGAATGCAAAGCACAGGCAGAAAAACAGATAGTAATCTTTTCAGATGCCCTCTCAATAATATCAGCGCTAAAGAGCCACCAAACTAAAGGATTGAAAGATCTGATAATCTCCCTTGAAAGACTGGCCGAATGCTTCAAGAAGTTCACTATCCAGTGGATACCAGCCCATTGCAACATACCAGGAAATGAGGAGGCAGATAGACTTGCTAAGGAAGGAGGTGCCTTACAACAAAATGATATAGAGACAACTTACGCAACGGCAAAGACTACTATAAAGGCTACATTCAAATCCAAATGGGAAAGAGAGCACCCGGGACATTTGAAAAATGATGCATATCATCAACTATCCAGAAAAGAACAGGCCATCATTTTTCGGCTACGCACTGGTCACAACAGATTGAGATACCATCTGTACCACAAATACAAAATTGGTGCAACAGATCTCTGCACCTGCGGTACCAGCCCAATGACAGTCGAACACCTGCTGCAATACTGCCCAACCTACAGTAATGAACGGAGTAGCATATGGCAACAACCCACTTCTGTCAACGAAAAAACTGTTTGGAGATGTTGGGAGCCTTGGGTTGACTACTGCCTTTATTAGAGTCATAAATGTGGAAGTCTGAAGGCGAACGAGGAAGAAGAAGAAGAAGATTGAACATTTGTATTGTGGCACTTCTGCCATCATTAAATTAGCTTGTTCTTTAACAATGATCTTCTCTGCAAATAAACTGTTTAAGGCTCCAACAAGAAAATGTCAGATATCTAGGGAATGGAAAACTCCCAGTAATAAGAAACTTCTCAGACTACTGCTGGGAAAAGGCTATTTCAGAATAGAAGATTCTTACTGTACAGAATGTCTTCAAGACAATAACATAGAACCTTTCGTGTTAAAATGTAAGAGATATGAACAACAGAGTGCCACAATATTAGATTATTTGCTGGCTACCAATTCCCACATAAATATAGAACAAGTGTTATGAATAGACAGATGTAGAGAATTACATAATATAGTTAAACAGTATTTAACAATAGGGGAAGGGGTCGACCTAGACGACGGTGGACCCAGGACATCATAGAGAGTCTGAACTTGTCTTTGGCTGATGCAGGTCGACTTGCCCAAAATCGTGATGCGTTCAGAGCAGCTGTAATGGAGACAACGTTCTGGAAAGAATACGTCACATGATGATGAGTATTTAACAAGAACAAAAGTTAATATGTTGTAACAGGTGGGTAAATGGCATTTTCTTTAGCTCTCCTAAAAGAGCACGGAGCCACCGCTACAGCTGTTCTAATTACACACCCCAAAAAGAAAAAAACGCTGGAAGTTTTAGAATAGGGATGAGCAATTTCTTGTATGTAATGAAAGCAAAATTGAAGTTTTTTGTTTCTTTTTTTTAAATACACTCAGACGTATTCACTGATGATGATCCCTTTGGCAGATTTTCAATCATCGATGAACAAAATAGCAGCAGGAAATAGTTAACATAACACCTGCTTCAAGAAGTGAAAGCCATACAGCACCAAATTTCCCAGGATATAGCTAAACTGACTGTACTGAAAGAAGAAAATGAAATGATACTAGTCAAACTGTCTGAACAAAAAGAAGAAAGTGAAATAATACTAAAAAGAATGGAAAGTGAAAGGCAGGAGATTAACATAGGGAGAGAAGGGAATGTAGCATTGGATGAAAATAGGAAAGTGGTCAACCTAGAAGAAAATATCAAAGGACACGTTGAGGCACTTTTACCATACATAGTGGAAAAAGTTAGGAATAAAATGATAAGTTTAAATAAGGTTTTTCTTGAGAACTTGATGGATAGTGGGTCCACAAGTACAGGAAATGCAAAATAAGAGCAAATTTGATAGTTAACCAAAATAAAAGGTACACTAGATGATGTTAAAATTCAATTTAGAAAGATTTAGAATTATCCAGTGGAATTGTAGGGGTATTAAAAAAATGTTTACACCCCTACTATCAGAGACTGGAGGAAATACTGATATATATGCTCTTCAAGAGACCCATTTAAACCCAAATAATAGATATAGTTGTAAGGGCTTTAAGATACTTAGACACGATAGGAAAGAAGGTAGAGGAGGAGGTGTCGCAGTATTAGTTAGCGAAAAATTTAAAATCATAGACTGGGAAGTATTTAACACAACCAATATAGAAGGTATCCAGGTTACTATAGCAGCTGAACCAAACAATCTAACAATTCTAAATGTATATGCTAAAGATGGCACAATTAAAGATGAAGAAATACTAGCCATAAGCACCAGACTAGGCCCCAAAACAATCATAGTAGGCAATTTTAATTCCCATCATT
This sequence comes from Oreohelix idahoensis, assembly GCA_024509875.1. Taxonomy (NCBI): domain Eukaryota; kingdom Metazoa; phylum Mollusca; class Gastropoda; order Stylommatophora; family Oreohelicidae; genus Oreohelix; species Oreohelix idahoensis. Next base: position 481,329 of record JAMPIV010002116.1, on the reverse strand, counting down.
GTGCTTGGGGTGGACAACATGCAGATAATGCAGGAAAATGCCTACTTGACTTCATAGAAAACAATGAACTACTAATACTAAATGATGGATCTGCAACAAGAATTAATCCACAAGCTAACAGGGCAGACTCAGCAATAGACATAAGTATAGCAACTAACAACCTAGCGAATGTAAATTGGGAAGTGTTAAAAGACACAAACTCAGATCATCTGCCCATTGTAATAACCATGCATGAAAATGTCATTCCAAACCCAGAACCAGAGAAACCTACCTTCAACTATAAAAAAGCAAACTGGGAAGCTTTCCAATCAGAGCTGGAGGTGATGGAATATAAAGACATGGAATCAGATGATACTGACTTGTGGGCAGAAACACTGACCAATGAAATTCTGAAAATAGCAATAAAGTATATACCAAATAAAAATATGCCACAACACCTTAAACCAATAAATAACATTAATAAGAAAAGAGAAACTCAATGGAATAAAGAACCAGTTGCCTGGTGGAATAAAAGCTGTGCAGAAATTCATGAGAGAAGAAAAAGGGCCTTACAAAAATATAGAAATAACAGAACAGAAGAAAACTATGATAAGTATAAACTTATTAGGAATGAATCTAACAGAATAATATTCAAAGCCAAAGAAACTAACTGAAAGGAGTTTTGTCAGTCACTTAAACCTAGCACTCAAATTAGAGAAGTATGGAAAAAGCTTAAGGCAATCAAAGGGAACAATAAGAAAACAATAATGCCAACAATCAAACTACCAAAGAGAGCAGAAACAGATAAAGAAAAAGCTAATGCCCGTGCCGAGTATTTCTATAAAGTCAGTGCAAAAAGTAGCCTTGGACAGGAAGAAAATGAGAGAAGAGAAAGACTTAGGATACATTTTTTAAAAGAACTACCAGACCAGATAGATGAAACAAACTATTTAGATGCTGATATAACAGAGGAAGAAGTAACTAATGCAATAAAAGATAAATCTAATACTGCCTCAGGGCAAGATATACTTAGTTATGAAATCCTTAAGAAAGTGCCCAAAAGAACTATAAACATAATAACTTCACTTTATAACAAAATCTGGAACTTAGGAAAGATACCAAAAGCATGGAAAGTAGCTATGATAGTACCCATTCTAAAACCCAATAAGGAAGCCCATGATGTAAGTTCATATAGGCCTATCTCCTTAACATCACAACTAGGTAAAATACTGGAAACTGTTGTGAATAAAAGAGTTAAATTCTACCTAGAAAAAAACCAGTTATATAGCCCAAACCAGTCAGGGTTTAGAGCAGACAGAAGTACAGTAGACCAGCTTGTAAGATTAGAACATGATGTAAAGCTAGGGTTCAAGAGGAAAGAGAAAACAGTGGCAGTCTTTCTAGATGTAGCCAGAGCATATGATGAATGCTGGCGAGATGGAGCTCTTTACAAAATGAAAAAGATTGGCATTACTGGTAAAACCTATAGGTATCTAGAAAACTTTTTACAGGACAGGTATTTTGCTATACAGGTTAATAATGATAGGTCAGAAATATATGAACAACAGAATGGGATTCCTCAAGGATCAGTGATCTCTCCTTCAATTTTCACTATAGCTGTAAATGATTTAGCAGATGAATTTAATGACATAAAGAATGCAGTATCACAATTTGCAGATGACTGTGCCATTTGGCGATCTGGAAAAAACTTGGACCATGTTTACAAAAAACTTCAAAATCAAACAGACAAAGTTTCAGAGTGGATGAAAAGTTGGGGCTTCCAAATTAATGTAAACAAAACAGTAGGTATGATTTTCAGCAAAGGAAATTTAAAAAAAAATAACAAAATCAATATAACCATTAAAGGACAGAAAATATGTACCTCCTCAACAACAAGATTTCTGGTCATAACTTTAGATAAACAACTAAATTATAATAAACATATAGACAATTTGGTAGAAAGCTGTAGGGGACCCCTAAATATACTAAGGATTGTAAAAGGTAATGGATGGGGGGGCAGCAATAAAATAATGCTTATGTTCTACAAGTCCTTCATCGGGGGGAAACTGGATTATGCCAGAATAGTCTATGACTCAGCTGCAGCTTCTAACAAAGCAAAACTGGACAGGATTCAAAATGCAGCCATGAGAACCATTACAGGTGCATTTATATCGACACCAGTAGAAGCTCTAGAAGTAGCTCTCGGCATACCTCCCCTTGGTCTAAGACGGAAAGAACTGAGATTAAATTATTGGAGTAAAGTAGCACAAGAAGTGACCCACCCAGCACATAAAGCATTTGTCAAAAACCAACCAAGTGTATGGGACGTCCCCTTAAATAAAGATAGATATCCAACAGGGTGGAGAACTATAGAAGACCTAATGCTGTTCAAAGAACTATCAAACACAATTGAAAATAGTAATAAATACAGAAGCAAAATACCACCATGGGAACTAAAAACACCAATCATAGACTACTCACTTACTGAAAAGATCAAACAAAACATAGAAGATAAGGAAGCCAAAATGATAAGTAGAAAGTTCATAGAGCAACTAACTAAACAAAGTCTGGCCGTCTACACTGATGGATCCAAGGGTGATAGTGGGCAACTAGGTGCCGGAGTTGTAATACCACAATGTGGAATAAAAAAGAGCTACAGTGTAACGGAAGGGGCATCTATTTTTACTGCAGAGATGGTAGCAATTCTTAAAAGTCTAGAAATAATCGAAGATAACCCACCAGAAGCTGTTACGATATTTACAGACTCACTATCATCACTACAAGCACTAGAACACCCAGGTAAATGTAGCCGGCCAGACATAAAGGAAGAAATTCTAGCAATTAATACATCACTAGAGAACAGAGGATGTAGTGTGAGGCTAGTGTGGGTTCCAGCACACATAGGTATAGCTGGCAACGAGTTGGCAGACCAGAACGCCAAGAAGGGAAGAACAAGTAAAAACAATATAAAAGCAGGACTGGGGAGGTCAGAGATCAAGAGCCAAGTGAAGGAAACTATAAACGAGGAATGGAAGACAACATGGAAGGAAAGTAGAAAAGGCAGACACGCGTTCAAACTGCTGAAAGAACCAACGAGGACATGCCAGGTCAGAGAAGAATTAAAGATACCATCGAACAAAAAACTGTGGCGTCTCCGACTCGGTGCAGCATACTTCATGGTAGAAGAACCACACTGCCAAGAATGTCAAGAAGAGAATGACATAGACCACTACCTGATCCACTGTAAAAAGTATGAACAACAAAGGCTTGAATTAAAAACTTACTATAGAAATCACAATATAGACTTAACAGGTGATACGGTTTTAAGTATAGATGCCCCAAGAGATGCCCAATCAATACTTAAAAGATATATACATAAAACAAAGGAAAAAATATAGGTTAGAACTTCAGGAAAATCATCCAACTAAATAGAAATTAAGCAGCAAGAACTAACAAAGCATTAACAAAAAAATAACTAGGCCTACTCATAGGACAAGGAAAGACAAGGTATTAAAAAAAAAGGGACAACAACTCAAAAAAGAACAAATACTAATACAAATTAAAACCAAGTGTAAAGGACAATAGTTATCTAAAAACAATACAAAAGAGAAAATAAAATTGACAAATACTAATATAAAAAAAAAAAAATCAGCAACTGCAAAAGACAACACAACAGTTATTTAAATTGAATACAAAATTAGTAAATAAAATGACACTAAATACCCCAATTATAACCCACTTTCAGGTTGAACAGGGTAGACCAAGATGGAACGAGAAGAGGCAACAATGATCAGATGTTGAGTGCCCGATCTCCACCCATCAACTCATCAAAACAACAACAACAACAACATAACACCGTTTCAACTTTCACCTGTCTGACATAGTAAGTTTATCACTATCACGCCAATCATGCTAGGTTCTTTCATTCTATAACAGTCAAAATAAAGACCATCGTTCTTCGTTATTGTTTTTACTCACATTGTTCCATAATAAAATTAGCAGGTTTTATCTCCGACTCCTGTTGCATACCGCCCGTAACACTAAACAAGTGAGTCAGCTTTTCTTGCAACAATTGACGAGTGTACACGTTGATCACACGTGACATATGTTTGATCGGGGACTATGGATGATAAAGATTATATGGCTGAATGTACGGTGTAAACTAAAGTGGAACAAACCAAATATTCTGCAACTATACGTATAAACCACCGGGGGGGGGGGGGGGGGGGGGGGGGGAAACGGGAATACTAAACGAAGACGAATAAATTAAATTTATAAACGAAGGAGATTTACTGTTATTGTTGAACAGAATCGACATTAATGCACTCCGGGCAAACTCATAGGTGCTCAGTCTCCCTCAGCATATGTCGAAGGGTTTGAATGCTAACTAGGAGATTTTTTTTTAAACTCAAGTTAAATAGGCTTAATGAAACGATACAATTTAGTAATTTTTTCTCACACCGAGGTCTTGACTTTTGTGAAAATTATGCTTGTTGGTGTATGACAAGTTGCATAGCATCTCAATTTTTACAAAACAAGATTTTTTTTTTAATTTCATGTATCTTAATTTTTACAAAATTACCTCAGATGGGCTTAGTTTTAGAAATATAAAGTGTCTATAGGCAAAGGATCCCGTTACACCCCCATTGAGGCATATTGGGAATATGGTGTTAGGCCAATATTTTCTTGACCATCGGCACACTATGGGTTTTTGTGGTCAGCATCACGCCGGCCGCCTTAACCTTCCCAGAGTTGCTCTTGTACCTAATTCATGAGGCTGGGTCGACCCCTTAGCCGTCTGCGATCTAAAGAAATCCCACCTCAACTGGGGATCGAACCATGGACCACCTAGCTAGGAAGCCAGTGGTTTTGCACTGCCTATAGTGTCTATACTGATACCCTATTTTGGTATCGGAAATCAAAACTTACTTACTTACTTAGTCGTTCCTCTTCTACCGTGAGGTGTAGAGGTTTGGAAGAGAGAGCGCCAGACTATTCTATCAGCTGTCTTCCTCCTGGCCTGGTTCCATTCTAGTCCTCGATCCTTCAAAGATTGTCTAATGTCCTCCCAGCGGACTCTGGGTCGTCCTGGAGGTCTGGATCCCTGGCTCTTTGTTTCCCATGCTTGTCGTGGTAGCCGATCTTCTCCCATTCTGCAGACTATTTGGGTCTGCAGCGGGTGGGATTTTAGGCCTTGACGTATCGTCTGGTTGCGGACCATGTCTCTTCATGTTACTTCAACCACCTTCCTCAGATACCTCATTTCTGAGGTTTGGATCTGGCTTTTGTGGGTTGTAGTCATTGCCCATGACTCGCATCCATATGTCAAGACTGGGACATAGGTGGAGCGGTATACAGCCATCTTCGTTTTCTTACCAACCTCTTTCTTGCTGAGGAATCCTCGATTTATGGCCTGATAAAGTCTCCCAGCCGCTGCTTTTCGAGTGGCCAACTCTTCTTTGATGCCCCCCTTTCGGTCTATAATAGCTCCGAGATATTTAAAGTGGTCGACCTGCTCCAGGACCTGTTCTCCCAACTTAATCTGATGTTTTCTTTCTTCTCGTGATATCACCATGGATTTTGTTTTAGAGCTGCTTATGACCATCCCTCTCTTCTCCAGCTCTTCCTTCCAGACTTGCAGGTTGGATTGGAGATGTGTCTCTGATTTAGCAATCAGGAAATCAAAACTATTATCTTGAATTAGCTACACCAGCGTTTCTCTAACTTCTTGGTCTCTGGACTCCTTTGCACGCTTAAAAATTATTGAGGACCCATAGGAGCTTTTGTTTATGTGGGTTATATCGTGACAGAATGAGAGTGTAAGTACTTAACTACAATTCCAGACCACATGGTCTTTTATATTTGGAAAATGCGCCCTACTATAACTGATGGACCCTGTGTCTAGGTTGAAATGAGCGCGTCGTCAAAGTGAGGCAGAATGTTAAATAAAAAACTAGAGTAAAGAGCAGGGTCTTTTTATAAAAGGCAAATAACATCTTAGATTATTATGAAAATAGTTTGACCTCGAGGACCCCCTGAAAGGATCACGGGGATCCGCCAGGGATCCGCAGATCAAAATTTGAGAACCACTGAGCTACACTGTGTATCCTATAAAGCAGAGGTTTTCAAACTGTGCGTCGCGGCTCCCAGGGGCGTCGCGGCCCTCGGCTAAGGGCGTCGCGGTGGCTTTGGAAAAGTGTTGGGCTCGATATTAATATCTTTTTGGGTACAATTGCTTATATATAATATATAGTATAGAGAGGAGCCGCGGTGATTTGTGCACAGGTCAAGGGAGCCGCGGACCAAATAAGTTTGAAAACCTCTGCTATAAAGTGTTCATTTGCCGATATCCTTCCTACCTGGCCGTCACACTATTTTCCTTGTCCAATTATGGTAAACAGAGTGAATTAAAAATCTCCACTTGTGTGTTTGTGTGTGCTTTCCTTTCATGGTGTTTATGAAAAAGATGGGGGGTGTGATGGTGTGTGAAAGCTTGGGGTATTCGGTTTTATATTTATGTTACTATTTATTTGGCATTATTAATACGTATTACTACAATGATCAGTATTTCAAATTATGCTCCATTTAAGAAAAAATTTCACGAGAAGACGAAATGACTACCGTACACGAATGTGTTTTTCTTCACATCAAAGAGCAAAGGGTCCTTTAACCGGTCTTCTTAAATTTCGTCATAGCTGTTGAGGTAGGTGATCATAGCTGTTGAGGCAGGTGCAAGAGGTTTAGTGGCTGCCTCCGTGTGTGATCTGCTGAAACTTTTGGGTGTGAAAGGACAGTCAAGAAGAAGGGCACTTAAGAGGCTCGGTGAAACTGCAGCAAGCAGGGCCGTAGATACGGGGGGGGGGGGGGGGGGGGAGGAGGGGGGGGGGGGGGGGGGGGGGGGGGGGGGGGGGGGGGGTGTTCAAACACCTATCTACGGCCCTGGCGGCAAAGGCATCATGTTGGCTTTGGAGCAACCGCAACAGGTTATGGAATTTAGGACAGTCATTTATATACAATATAATACTTTAACAATTGCTTCCAGCTAGCAGCAAGGATAAAATCCGGAATGAAGCTGAAACAAGGTGGGAGTGGGTTCAATTCCCAGCGCAGGCCGGAAAGAGAACAGGAGGCTGACACTTGGGCGTCATGACCATTTAGAGTGTAAAGGAGATTAAAAAACAGAAACACTTGATCGATTCGGGGGGGGGGCACTTCTGACGATCAGATTGCTTCCTGTTGTAGCGTTCTGTATAGTGTTTCCTAGCCTGAAAATTTGATAATGCATTAATCGTTTTAAAAGGCGATAATTACTTTAATGTATCCCCTCATTGTTGCCATTAAGCGGTATGGGGAGATTTAATGGCTTTGCCTGAAGTATTTTGTTTCATCTATTTGATGGAAGTTCTTCCCTTTCATTCTCATCACTCCGAAATGGTTTGTCCCTCTTTCTCACGCGCAACATTGATTCTTGAATGATCTAGCAGCCAGTGATATACCTACGACTCATGGTCTATGAAAAATGTCGCCTTGGATAGAATTTCATTTTTTTTTTTTTTTTTTTTTTAAATAAATACCGGTATCCCGTTCAACCCTCAGTGTTATCAACTCGAGTCAGTCGACTCGGACTTTAGTCATCACAGCGACTCGACTCGATGTGAATTGAGGTTAATGCATTATCGACTCGACTCGAGACTTGCCAAGTTTGGTGAAACAACTCGCCGTCCTTATTCATAATGCACTTTGTATTAAGTAGTAATCAAAACAAATGCTCTTGTGTTAAGCGATATCACCCAAACATTACAAGAATTCCATTGTGCAAACACATTTTACGTCAAATTATTAGACATAATTGGACACTGTGGCTAGACAAACGTCTCGAGCTACAGCGACTGTCAGAACAATAATATTATTTGGCTATGTAAACATTACCATCCTGCATTAGGGGTAAAATTTACCGCGCGTATTTATTATCGGGGAAAAAACTAGAACGTGTGTCCTTAACCTGTAAAGTTGCCCAAGCTTTAGATTTAGTGCTGATAAGGTGTAGTATACCATTCACTGCACTGTAGGCTGGGGGGGGGGGGGGGGGGAAAAGGGGGGCTGTATGCAAGAGAAGATAATATTTCTAAAATGTAATATTGAAAAATAACTTTGGTTGAATAGATTGTCCGTTAATAAAATAGTAAAAGTACAAAAAATTAACAGTATTATTTGTCATTATTAATTGTACTGATTGTTCCATAAAATGAGATTGTGGCTATAAACAGTTAGATCTAAAATAAGGCTCGACTCAGGACTCGACTTGAAACCAGTGTTAGGGACTTGCTGTGACTCGACTTGAGACTCATTAGGAAAAGCTTGATGACAACTCTGTCAACCCTTGATGAGTTATAATTAGGAAATACGGTGTAGTGTACTTAATTCAATATACTAATTTTTATTTCCGATATCAAAATAGGTTATTATCTCTTCTCTTCACTCAGTCCAAATAAGGTAAATCAAAAATGCAAAATTGTGTGAATGTATATGGGTGTGCTCTCCCCATTCAAAAAAAAAAAAAAACCCCCCAACAAAGCAGGCATAGAAAATAACAAAACACAGTCTCTCACAACTACCATGTTGTTAACAATGGGGAGAAGGATGGGAAAGGCCGGGATGACATCCAATCCACCAATCATCTGGCATTGCCAACAAGCATTACGAGACCCACACCAGAGTCTCACTTTCCCGTCACACTGAAATTTAAGTCATTCTTGTTCACATCATCATAATTAGTGATGAGACCACGCATTTTGTCTTGTTCGCATCAGTTTAGTGATGAGACCACTCATTTTGTCTTGTTCGCAGCAGCTTAGTGATGAGACCACTCATTTTGTCCTGTTCACGGCACCTTAATTAGTGATAAGACCACTCATTTTGTCATGTTCACGGTAGATTTGTTAGTGATCAGACCAAACATTCTGTCTTGTTCATGGCAGCTTAGTGATGAGACCGCTCATTTTGTCTTGTTCACTACAGCTTAGTGATGAGACCGCTCATTTTGTCTTGTTCACTACAGCTTAATTAGTGACAAGGCCACTCATGTTGTCACAGCAGCTTAGTGATGAGACCGCTCTTTTTTTCTTTTTCACAGCAGCTTAGTTAGAAATGAGACCACTCATTTTGTCTTGTTCATAGCAGTTTAGATAGTGATGAGACCACTCTTTTATGTCTTGTTCATAACAGCTTAGTTAGTGATGAGACCACTCATTTTGTCTTGTTCATAGCAGCTTAGTTAGTGATGAGACCACTCATTTTGTCTTGTTCATAGCAGCTTAGTTAGTGATGAGACCACTCATTTTGTCTTGTTCATAGCAACTTAGTTAGTGATGAGACCACTCTTTTATGTCTTGTTCGTAGCAGCTTAGTTAGTGATGAAACCACTCATTTTGTCTTGTTCATAGCAGCTTAGTTAGTGATGAGACCACCCATTTTGTCTTGTTCGTAGCAGCTTAGTGATGAGACCGCTTTTTTTTGTCTTGTTCATAGCAGCTTAGTGATGAGACCACTCATTTTGTCTTGTTCACATCAGCTTAGTGATGAGACCACTCATTTTGTCTTGTTCATATCAGCTTAGTTAGTAATGAGACCACGTATTCTGTCATTATTAATATACATTACTAGAATTGTATCTAGATCAGTATCTCAAATGATTCTACGTGTAAAATGTCACACTTGGCATTTAGGTTTGTTTTTTTTTTTCTATTCGCAAACTGACACGTTCCCCATAGCTTCTTTTGTAGCTGAGAGGTATTTTTTTTTAGGTGAATCATGAAATCGTTATTTACACCACTGTTTGCAAATGATGTAACATGACATATCAGTGAAAAAGGCTGGTGTTAATCTGATATTCTTGGAGTATTTATCATATATTTAGCACAGGACCAATACATCTGTTGAGTTGAAAATAAATTCAAGATGGAAGAGTAGAGTAAGTCAGATGAGAACTAGACAAACTACCAGATATTCTCATCGGCCTTGGCAGGGAGTGCAGAGCTTGGGGCAATAGGAAAGCAGAGCTGGAAATTAATCAAATGATAAATGATCATTTCAGGGATGATGATACCATTGCATACACTGATGAGTCGATCTGTACTCCGTGGTGAGAGATCAGGATGGTGCTTCTCGGCTAGAGTAAAGAGCAGGATCGTCAATTAAGAAAGTGGAGCTTACATGATAACAACCTCCAGCATGAGAATGGAGATAGAGGCAGCTACTGCAGTCCTGACATATCTGCCTGAAACCCCATTAACAAGGGTAGTTAATGTGTCAAACTCTCAGTCCATGCTTCAGAAGGTCCAAAGTGCAGGGCCGGCCCTAGGAATTTTGCCGCCCCGTGCAATACCATACCTTGCCGCCCCAGCCTGTTGTAAAGTGGGATGATATAAATATTATAGGGGACTTAGTGTACTGGCTGAGATCAGCTGTGAAGGTATCTGTATCTAATAAGTGTGGAGTATTACAGATAACCTTACTTTGCTACCACATTTAGACCTCAGTCAGAATTATTCTGGAATATTGTGATGACTACGTTGAATGTCTAGGGTTATGCAAGTGATGAAGTGTATGTTCACAACAACCAACAGACAGATAAACAATTTAGTTTAATCCACAACTCTTTACAACACTGTGACACTCACACACATAGAACACTCTATAAGACTATCTCAATAAGTCAAGTTTTAACTTTAAAAATATGTATTAATTTCTTTGAATAATAGATATCCTGATTCAACTACAAAGTGAACCAGGAATCACAATCAAATGTAATTACAAGTTGTATGTACACTATTTATAGATATGATCTTTGTATTGACATATATTATTATTATCACAATGTGTGTAAGTTGTGATGTAGTACTATGAGGTAATACTGGATTTTTCAAGCTAGGTGGTTGTTTATCATCATGACTTCAGGTGTCTGTTTCTGGTGGAAATAGTATTGGAAAAGTTCACAGATCCTGTCATTGGAAACAATTAATTGTCCCTCTTTATTTAATATACTGTCACTTTTAGAGGGGGGGGGGGGTACATAAGATTGAGCTGCTCTGGCCACGAGATCTTATCTTCTGTGATGGTGGCAGGAAACAGTCTCCTCTGCTCGTTTGCTTCACCGTATTCTTGAGAAACACCACTGGTCGCTATCTTGACCAAGGAGTATGCTATCAGCCTCTGGATTCAGCAAAACTCAGACCAGGTGCTGCTTTAATAGTTTAGTAACACGGTCCCTGAAACAAGAAGGTTGTACCTCCCTTCAGAACTAATTTATAATCTATTTCCACACCGAAACACAATACATAACAAACACAGAGTTCAGCGAGGTAGGCTAACTGCTAGCTTCATCTGAAACAATTTACACCAGTATTCCTCTCCCTAATGGTTACAACGCCTCTGCAATTCCAGCATTATTTCCTTCTATTCAATAAGATAGGTGTCATCGTACTATTTGGCAATCCCATGCAGTTTCACTCCTCTGCGACAAGTTTTGTTCATGTTGGAGCAATATCTAGGTTTTGCCTTTTGTTTATTACTGAACCACACACATACAGACATACATTATCAATTCACATTCAATTTTCATCAAAAAGATATCAAATAGGGCTAGCTTACCACAATTCATGGAAATAATAAACAAATACGTTGACTGGCGATGAATTATGGCACAATTCCGATCTGCCTCTGTCCCAGGCTTTTATTTAGAAAAATATGAGCTGGATCTCAACGCACTTGCTGTTACAAATTGAATTTTCAAAAAGTGGCACTGAACTGACGCTCCTAATTGACTATATCAAATGGTCTAGCCAATGGGACCATGTTTACAAAAGCATTTGAAAAAAAAATGTACTCTTTCTATCGTTTCTATTAACAACCAAAAATAGTATTTGCAATCGACTAATCATGTTTAGCCTTACATATTATTCTAGCCAATCAAATCGGATTTAACTTGGTGGCCTCATTTTTTTCTAAAACACTGTTCAAACACGCCATTATGAGCAAAAATGATCCTGTGTTGTCTGACACCCTCACTATTTTATTCTGGCTATAATTTGTTAATTCCTAGACTATTTGCGTAACACTTAACATATTCTTTGTCAGCAAGTCCTAAGGAACCCAAATATATAAATTTAATGGAGCTAAGTGGCTGCGTTCAAAATATGTATTTTCTTCTACCACCCGTTCACTTCGATACGATGGGGTGTCTTCTGTACTGTCAGGCTAAAGTCAGGATTTCAGACGTAAAACAGTAGAATGTCATGTTTCCTAATAAGCATGTTTTTTAAAACCTAACCTTGTATTGGTAGTGTTTTTTATCACTGTCTATTTGAAAAAAAAAGTTAGTGCTTCATGCCTTTCGCTTGGGGGTGGCATTATTTTATATCGCACGACTGCGTGTTAGTGTTGCATGCGTTCCTCAGTACATCCCTCTCTCTCTCTCTCTATCCTAAGTTCTTCTGTCTTTTCGTTTATGTTAACGTAGTGTATATAATTCATTAATGCTAGTATTTGTGTATCTAGGTCATTAAGCAGCTTGCGTATCTCAAGGTTTTCTAAGAAACACAGTACTAGTTGTATTTTTAGAAACGCGTGTAGTTTTATGCAGACGGAGCAGAAAAAGGGGTTTTCTGGTTCAGCCATTATGGCATTCTACAACGTAGGTGTACGCTATTGGAAAGCACGGGTCTTTACCAGTCTTCTTTCCTTTTATTGAATTAATTCGTTTGGCTTTACATTACTATTTAATTTAGATATGTGGATTAGAATTTCTCACGACACAGCCCAACCTCAAATTAACGTTTGAAATTTTTGAAACCATTATGTTATTAAACAAGCTTCAACATTAATTTCATGACCATTAGCCTAATTTTAAATAGTACCATTAATAATAATGTATTGATAAACTGATGAAAATACTGTATAGTCATAAAATAAACCATTGACTTTATTAGAGAAAATTATATGAAATAAATGTAGTTACATTACTTACATATAGGGGATGCTCTTCTCATGTGGAACGATGAACTGCTGAGTCACAAACACTTAACTATTGTATGTACATGTTATAGTTTTTAGCACTATTTTCACATCATTTGAATTTATATTGTTTGAAGTATATACTGCTTAAAAAGACACTTTTCTTGCTTTCACATTTGCAAAAGCAGAAATAAGGTCTGCGTAGTCTAATTTTTGACCGATTTCATGTTCAATTGAAATCATGGCAACTCCTTCCAATCTAGTTTCGGCCATTGTTACTAGTCAATTCATTTTTATGCTTTGCAACAGTTTACTAGCAACATTAATTTCGTTTAAAACATAGTGCCATATAACCAGACAACATAAAAATTTAAAATCTCTGAGTTTTAGGGCAAGGGTTTCATCTTCATGTCTCGCCATTTTGTCTACTGACTCGTCATCAGCAATTTCTATCAATGCATCATACAAATACTCAATATAATATCTTAAAGGACGAATGGCCTCGATTCTAGATTCCCAGCGAGTTGTGCTTAGTGGCTTGGGCGTTAGAGTTGTAATATGTTTCTTAAGGATTCCCCAACGCAGTGTTGACGCTGAGAAAAACACATACAATTTCTGAACCGTTTCAAAAAATAAAACCCCTTCTCTAGATGACATCACGGCATCATTGACCACCAAGTTGAGAGAATGAGAACAGCAAGGGATATAAAAAGCTCTCGGGTTCAAGTCCCTAATACGTTGTTGAACTCCGGAATGTTTTCCTTTCATATTTGATCCATTGTCATACCCCTAGCCACGCATGTTTGCGATTGGAATATCCATGTCTGACAATTTTCTTAGAATGCATTCGGTTAACGCTGAGCCTGCAGTGGCTTCTACAGCAATGAAACCAAGAAAATGCTCATGAATGTTGACATCATCTGGATTCGTATTAACAAATCTTACAATTAGTGTTAATTGTTCAATGTGACTTACATCGGGAGTACAGTCTGCAACTATGCTATAATATTTAGCTTTCTCCACCATAGAAATTATTTCTTTTTTTATGGTTCCAGAGAGAAGAGCAATTAATTCATTTTGAATGTTTTTCCAAGGTAATGTTGGGTCGATCCACGAGCTACTCTCATTAAATGTTCACACATAACACTATCAAATCTGGCAATCAGTTCAAGAAGCTTTAAAAAATTTTCATTGTTAGGGTCATATAATTTATCAGATGTTCCACAAAATGGCAAGCATTGTTGGCTCAAGAACTGGACAATAGCAATTAGGCGTTCTATTATGCTCCTCCAGTGCCGAACTTCAGAATTTAATAACTTTTGTTGCATTGAATCAATTGTCTGTACTGATTTAAGCCTGGACGATAATTCAATCCACTTTGTATGGGACTCCAAGTGGTTTTTAGATTTTTCGTGTTCATTAAGATACACATACAAATGACCCCAATCATTATAGCCATCAGTAGTGAGTGACATTTTATTACAGGAAAACAACTTACAGCAGAAACAAGATACAGAATCTTTTTCTTTTGAATACACTAACCATGATCGATAAATATGTTCTCCATTGCTTAGCTCCCTAGTGTAAAAATTTAGTGAAAATTTCCGACCATTAGAGCTGCGCGGAAAAACGAACTCATTTTTTGGTCTCTCTGGCAGGCCTTTTTTTACGATTTCCAGTCTTTCGGTATCGCTTAAGAAAGGACTCCGTCTTGCCGGATCAGTGTACCTCTTAAGTTCATCACTTAAATCTCTGGAATTGGAAACAGTCAAATCAGTCTCATTTTCGACATTGTTAGTAATATCTACGTTACTGGCGTCCGAGTTAGAAGTACTTGCCATGAGCTCAGAATCATTTGTTTCGGTACATTTGCTTATTTTCTTCTGTCCTACATCAGCTGTTTCAGTTTTTATATATTTATGTAAAGCCCCGCTATGTTTTTTTAATATCGCGTTCTTTTTCCAGTTTCCGTTTCCGATATTCAGCACCTGATCGTTTTTTTTCTTTTATCGGACATTATATCTATTTGAATATTAAAACTGTTTTAATAAACCCTACAATAAAATGTATTATTTAGTAATGAATGGAGGCTGAAGCACTGTACTAATTTCCATAAAACGTTTAAAAAACTTATTTATCGCTGTAACTTCCTTGAATGCACACCCCAAAACAACTGAAACATTCGAGCCGCCAACATAGAACAGTCGATAAAAAAATAAATTCCTGATTCCCACGCCAAGTTAATTAATTCCCGTCTCTCGTTCAGCCATGCCGGAAAATTTATCGTGGCGGTCTTCAGTTGACCACTGAACACGGAAATATAATCCTCTTGGACCAACTGTGGTTTCGACCAAGCGAATAAATTGTACTGACGTCTCTAAAGAAATACCTTTTACTGCCTTTGTAGGAGGAAAAGATAGCATTGGGATCGTATGGCAGAACTATTAGTGAAACTTGAAAAACAGGTAATGAACAGATCGCAGGTGCAAATATTTCGTAGAGAAAACAGACAAAATGTGAAGGAATAGAAAAGTAAGGAATTTTAAAATAATCTAGACGAAACCTTCGAACACTCCGCGACACCATCAACAGATGGTTTATTTCAGGGGCCGTTCAGGTTATTCAGTCAAAATCCCGGTCGATGACACTCTTACATATGCCTGCGCCCGGGCTTGAACACCTGATCGCTAGCGCAGTGTGGTAACCATTACACCAGCGCGGCTCCCAGGCGGAATATTTTGGCGGGATTGTAAAAATAAGTAAAAAGATTTTTTGCCGCCCCCCAAAGCTTGCCGCCCCGTGCAAATGCACGTGTTGCGCCGTCGGTAGAGCCGACCCTGCCAAAGTGGATGGCTCAGGTATGAATTAAAAATATCCATACAAGCCTTGAATCTTCAGGAATTGGTGTGGATCTACTGCCCTGGTTATGCAGGGATACGGGGCAAAGACTAGCTTTGAGAGCACCCATAGTGGGAACACTGGATATGGATAAGGGAGAAATACTGAAGACAATTACTGGTCTTCTTCTGGAGAAAGACACTGCAATCGATGAATCAACAAGACTAAGAATGTTGGAATTTGGCATCAAACGTAAGACTAGCAGAGATGGACATATGAGAGGATGCATCCGTTGTGTTCACAACCAGCACGCTACAGGAACAGTTAACATTCACACACTTCGACATTTGTTGTGGGAGACTGAGCACCTATGAGTTTGCCCGGATTGCAGTAAGGTCGATTCTTATCAACAATAACAATACACCTTTTGTGAATCATTGATGCTCGTGCCTGTGACATCCAAGTTACTGAGGTTATCATCATCATCATTACTTATCAGCTCCTTGTGGAGCACAGGTCTTCAACAAACACACAGTAGCCTTCTTGTATTGTGCCATCCACCCCAAGCCTTTTTTTGTGTCTTCATTTCTCTCTGTGTCTAGTTCCCTTTTCCGTTGTGTAGCGTAGTCCTGAACCAATATCTAATGGCAATTAACGAGAGCCTACCTGGCCTACTTATATCAAAATATGTCAACAAATGTTTTCGACCAATCGCTGCACGAGCTGAAAACCCGTCACAGGAACCTTAGGCTGCAGGATTGCTAGATGGAATTTGTGCAAACGTGAATATGTATTTGTGACTTCAGGCCAAAAGATGGGGTATGTCCCTCGGAACAGTGAGCACAGTAAGATAATAGGGATCATAAGCTTTCATTAGATACATGGATTTAAGTTGTAGAAGCATGGATACCGGAGTTATGAGTGATTACATGCAGTAATAACTTAGAGCGAAGGCTGTTTTCCCCGGTTTTAACTGTGATGGCAAACGCTACAAGGGAGGCAGAAAAAGGATAGCTTATTAAAATGGTAGCGCCCAATTGGCCGGTTTAAACAAGACATGGATGGAAGGAATCGGTAGAAGTAGAGATGGTAAAGAAGAAAATTAGTTGGGACCTACCCGCGCAGATAGGCTTTTTCATCTACCAGTACGCAAAACTCCGCATGTTAGAATTTTATTACGATTGTCTAGATAGATTTGTAGACAGAGCAGACTTTCAGTTATGCGAGACTGATACGGAAAGTTTATATCTCGCGCTATCCACGCAGAATCTGGCGGATGCCGTTAGACCTCACCTATGTCAGGAATTTTATACCGTATGCGATCAATGGTTTCCCGCCGAAGTGTGTCCCGAACATCCATCCGGTTTCATAACTAGTGAGGGTAAGCTCGTGTTTGACTGTCAGAAATGCCGCAACAAAAAGTTATACGACAAACGAACACCCGGTCTTTTTAAATTAGAATATGAAGGGGATGGTATGGTTTCCCTCTGCAGCAAAACCTACCACTTTTTTGGAGATTATGACAAAACTACCACTAAAGGCCTCAGTAAACAGCACAACACACTAGATAAACACACTTTTTTGGATGTCCTCAACACGCAACATTCACGCGGGGGGAAAATGTAGGTTTCAAGACACACAATTCAGCCATCTACACGTACACCCAACACCGCAACTCTCTGTCCTATTTTTACATCAAAAGACAGGTACACGAAGACCCTGTTATGACCTCTCCCTAGATATATAGTCCTTTTTCTTCTACTAACCTTGAGCCGTTTATATATATATATATATATATGTATGTATGTATGTATGTATGTATGTATGTATGTATGTATGTATGTATGTATGTATGTATGTATGTATGTATGTATGTATGTATGTATGTATGTATGTATGTATGTATGTATGTATGTATGTATGTATGTATGTATGTATGTATGTATGTATGTATGTATGTATGTATGTATGTATGTATGTATGTATGTATGTATGTATGTATGTATGTATGTATGTATGTATGTATGTATGTATGTATGTATGTATGTATGTATGTATGTATGTATGTATGTATGTATGTATGTATGTATGTATGTATGTATGTATGTATGTATGTATGTATGTATGTATGTATGTATGTATGTATGTATGTATGTATGTATGTATGTATGTATGTATGTATGTATGTATGTATGTATGTATGTATGTATGTATGTATGTATGTATGTATGTATGTATGTATGTATGTATGTATGTATGTATGTATGTATGTATGTATGTATGTATGTATGTATGTATGTATGTATGTATGTATGTATGTATGTATGTATGTATGTATGTATGTATGTATGTATGTATGTATGTATGTATGTATGTATGTATGTATGTATGTATGTATGTATGTATGTATGTATGTATGTATGTATGTATGTATGTATGTATGTATGTATGTATGTATGTATGTATGTATGTATGTATGTATGTATGTATGTATGTATGTATGTATGTATGTATGTATGTATGTATGTATGTATGTATGTATGTATGTATGTATGTATGTATGTATGTATGTATGTATGTATGTATGTATGTATGTATGTATGTATGTATGTATGTATGTATGTATGTATGTATGTATGTATGTATGTATGTATGTATGTATGTATGTATGTATGTATGTATGTATGTATGTATGTATGTATGTATGTATGTATGTATGTATGTATGTATGTATGTATGTATGTATGTATGTATGTATGTATGTATGTATGTATGTATGTATGTATGTATGTATGTATGTATGTATGTATGTATGTATGTATGTATGTATGTATGTATGTATGTATGTATGTATGTATGTATGTATGTATGTATGTATGTATGTATGTATGTATGTATGTATGTATGTATGTATGTATGTATGTATGTATGTATGTATGTATGTATGTATGTATGTATGTATGTATGTATGTATGTATGTATGTATGTATGTATGTATGTA